>VDFB02278222.1:0-44791 GCA_007258455.2 Sequoia sempervirens | reverse complement strand
AATTTTGTAGCAATAGTCTTGTTCATGACTGTCCTTGACTCTTATGCATTTCTCATGAATGAATATTGTTTTGTGCCTTGTAGTTGTAAGAAACAAATTAAATTATTGAATGCTCTGCTTCTACTTGACACTATGTAACGATGTCCCAAAACTTTGTTGTTGTTTCACACTATTTCAAGCTTCCATTTGGCTTTTCTTACTGTTAAGGATGCTTTTTCAGTCCTTTATGACCGTCATAAACTTCTGTAACCATTTCTTCATCACTATGAACGCTTGTAACAACAGTCCTATTCACTTAATCAATTTTTTATCAGCCTTCATGAGTGTTCTCTATAAAATGCTCCTTTTCTTGTTGTGGCTGTCTACTTCAAACGTATATTGATACACTTTGAAATTAATGTTGTTGTTCATAATTGTTGCTCATGGTTGTTGCTCATTCTCCATGCCATATTGTTACAAATCTGTTTCTTGGTCATATCTTTATTTCTTTTGATCAGCTGAATTCTTGCTGATGATTTGCATTGATTGTAAAATATGAGAACGTTGAACACTCTGCTTTCCCTTCAGCATAAATGGGCTCAATGCCTTATTAAAATGTGAACATAAATGAAGGTAGAGCTGAAACTAAACTATGACAAATACAATTAATGCTCTCTTAACATGCTTCTTTGATTTTTCCTTTGAATGATGAACAAAAGATAATTGCTCAATTTATTTTCACCATGTTGAATTAGACTGCTTTTATAATTTAATATTTCTTTACAATAGTCTCGTTTGATGACTATAATACTTGATGACTCTCATGTAATAATATAAATGAGAGGTGTCTTTATGATATGTCGGGCTCTACCCTTGTGGGAGCCCGTTTTACTCCACATATCTGATAAAATGATCTCGAACATGATGAACCTGTTCCTGCACATTGAAACAAACATGTTAGGAAAATAAAAGAAGTTGAAAGATTCCATTGAGTTATGTTTTCCTTGATTGTCAGCCTTTGAAACTCAATCATCTGGTGAATGCTTGATTTAATGCAAATTACATTCCTATCGGTAGCATTGGCATAAGGCATAATGTAATTCATTATTGCTTAGAGTACAACTCTAACGCCATTCCTTTATAATTTTGCAGGTTCATGGAGCGAGGAAACAAGGCTGCAACAACTTGGAGACACGATGACTAAAGACATCAACAAAAGTGATTCATCATTACAGGCAATGATGAATTGCTCCTCTTCTTTATGCTTATGTTATTTTCAGTAGTGTAGTTTATCCTTGAATTGTGTATTCATCATTTAATTGTCATAATCAAATTTAGTTACTCTCGCGGCTTGTGCGAGATTCAGTGTTTTTTACAAAATGAATAAAAGGCATTACTATGCAAATTTTTAATCTTTTTGTTTCAAATGCTTGCACAATAAAACAATGATTTAGATGTAAATTGATCTCTATGATGATCAATGAATACTTTAATCAGCAAAACATGAAAATTTATGTACCTATTAATGATGAATTTGATTTAGCTCTACCTGTTTGAGCTCGTAGTGAAAAATAGGTAACAATGACAAAATAAGAAAGTAGCAACAGTTCTAATGACTATTAGTCTCCTTAATTCGCCAGAGCTCCCAACAAAATACTCACTATCATGATTATCGCCTAGTATTATATAACAATTTCATGAATTGCTTCCAAATGGGAAAGCTCGATGACTTTATGGCTTCAAACAATAACAGGTTTTGATATCTTCTTGAACTCCCACAATATAATCTTGGCTTCATAGATGACCAGTGGCTTCTTCAGTATGATTCAACAATACGATTGGTGACGTTATTAATATTTTTGGTTCTCTTTGAATTTTCATGACTTAATGCTCTCCTTGTTGATAGTGCCACAAGACACATACAACGCCTCCCAATTAACATATAACAACCATGTCTTTATAGTTTTGTCTTCGTCACTTATTGAGATGGCCCTCCACATTAATCACGACTCCTCATATGCCATTCTTACCATACCCAAATGAATATTGCCTCCAACCCACATTCATAAACTACAAACACAGTTGAAGATGTTATCTCTATGAAATGGCTTACAAAGAGGAGACCGTGATTATGACAATTTTGAATATTAATGAAACTGGAACGATTTCCTCCCTCATTCAAAATTCATCACCGTTTGAAGTTGCTATCTCATATTTGATGCCACTACCCAAAAATGGGAGTACAGTTATGGAAATTTAAGAAAACTGGATTAAAAATGTAGAGATATGTGAACTTCCACAATTATAAATAGACATTACTTGCAACCTCACTTAAATGACAAAATATGAAATGGCATTCACAAATCTTCAATTGAATTAAAAAAAAAATTACAAACTTCAATTTGCAGATATGCTAATGAAATTCATTCAATCTTCAATTCTATTCAGAACTCCTTACAAACTTCATTACAATTAACATTTTGAGCACCAGCATAGTCCCTAAAGTAGAACTGACAACTATCGACCTAGGTGTATCTTCCAACACCCGAGTTCATATTCCCTGTGAGAAGAGAATTTTTGTCCTCACAAATTTCTAGAAAATATCCATCCAAACCCATGTTTCACAAACCAAATCCCCCTCTCAAATTGCTCCAAAATATTCTTTTATAACTTTGGCTTTGACCCTTGGTTTCCCTTTGCCTATTCATATTTCCATTCTCTGTTAAATTTCAGTTGTGACTTGATTTCAAATTTGCATTTAATAAGTCACATAATATAATATTATTTAATTACTAATATTTCTTTGAGTTAACTTTTGGAGATAAAATATTAAGTAATTAAAATAATATTATATTTTTCTCAATGTAGTGAAAAACGAGACATCACAATTCCTCCCGTCTCGAAGATTGCTTGCCCTTAAGCAATCTGCATCTGCAAGTCAAATTGAATACGAGGATCCCAAATCAATATTGGAGGTTGCTAAGAATCTTTTTTGAAAACAATGCTTGATATTATTATCACCATATTGTTCCTATCAAACAATCCGAAAATCAATTGAATGAAATCAATAAACTCTTCTTCAACATTCACTGAATCCCACATGATGCCAGGATTCCAAGAGAGCTACAAGAAAAAACCACCATGCAAATGTTGTGCTACTCTGATTAAAATTATCTAATTTGCATGTCCAAACCATATCAATACTTCTTGAAACTCCAAGAAGTGCTCATCAAATATAAAATCCATAAAGATACTGAAACTAATACCATGGAACAAGAATTGCCAAAATAACTCAAGGAAATTCACTTCATCAACAAACTCAAATATGAAATCAAGTGAGCTTGGTAACATTGATGCATGAATAGAATATGAGGGAATCCTCACAAACAATCATAACAATGATCGAAAAAACTCACCATCAAATTGCCAATCAACTCTATCCAATTGACTTACCCAATCAATTCTCTGTTGCTGGTTAGGAATGAAAACCTCATTTATTTGCATACCTTGATTTTCCATTTCATGTAGAGTGAATGGGCAATGGAAAAAAATAACATTTTCACAATCTAGATCTTGTATCAATATTCCATTGTTGGAAGTATTTGAATCCCACCCTTCATCTCTAGCATATGGAGGAATTCCTTCATCAAACTCAAAAAAAAATTGTCATAGAACACGTTTGCACCAACTTCAAACTAGGGATTATCAAAGATATGTAAATCATGCTGATGAAAATATGATTTTTTTGTTCTTTCAGGACAATGACCCAAGTCATAAGTCTCTTGTATACAATCAAGCTCATCAATTATTTCTTGAATCTCTTCGGCTCTTTCTTTTGTTTCTTTTTCCTTAAATAAAAGTGTAGCTGAAAGTTGATTTTCAGCTTCTCTTAAGGCCTCTTGAACATAAAGAAATTTAGCTTTTGTTTGCTGGTTCAATACCAAATCCCCATCAACAACTTTAGCAGCCATGTCTTTATCATGAACTGCATGCAAAATTTTTTCCTTGATTTCTTCAATAACATTCTTAATTGTTTTCAAATCAACAAGGGAAATGTTACACACATCTTGATTCCTTGGCACATTATAAATCAAATTTTCCACATTCCTATGTGTGTCATGAAATTTAGATAAAGCTTGAACTTCCTTTTCAATAGATAACAAATTTTGATTGCTCCAACCATGATCTAGAGGTGTTGGCGAGGTGCTATTATGAGGTGAAATGAAATTAGAATTCTTCTTAATAGTTCTCCCAAGACTAACACATATTTGTTGTGCTTCTCTCCTCATCTCAACAATGGTATGCTCAAGGTCACTAGCTCTTTACTTCAAATCAGTTTCAAGCAAAGGGATATTATATTTGTGACCACTAGAACCAACTTCTTCAGTGTCTTCCCCAATGCATAACTCCTAAGAAATAATCAAATCAACATTAGTAATGGAAGAATGTTTAGCTTCTACCTTCTCAGTTTTTGCTTGTCATTCTAACCAAAATCCTCCTAAATTATGGAGATGAAGAAGTATTTCACTAGCTAATTGGATAATTGTTTATGTAGGTTCAACACTTGAAACTTTGTCATGAGTCTCCATATCTGTTGTTGAATCAATGTGCTATTTTGTAGAATGCATAGACACCTCACGTGTCTCCCAACTGTTATTGGCTCATTACACTCCTATGTAGAATGCTGGGATAAATGCTTTTCTAAAAGTATCTACTGAGATTCTGTCACAGAATCATTGGTAAACAAAATTTTATTCATGTCTTCAGCCTTAGAATTTTTCCCATTTATCTGCACTGCCTTCTTCAAGTAAGGCTTCAGTTTTCCCTCACATTGATTGAACAAATCTTTGATCAACTTATCAGTAGTTGAAGAAAACTTTCCTTTTTTTCATGAAAATCTAGTAAAAGAGATAAGATGAGTTGAGGAATGTCATCAACCTCTTTGATAGTTACAACTAGAATATCCCTTATGGTTGCAACCACATCCTCCTCTTGTTCACTCCAAGTTGAATGGAAGAGGTAATGCAGAAAATCATATATTTGATCTTGCATAGCCCAATCTATGAGCAATATACTTGTGTTGATTTCTAAAAATGTCTTCAATATAGCAGCTCTTATGAAGTACAAACTGCTACCAATTTCATCAAGATCCTGAAAACTTTCTACAATCATGTGTAGTATTTTCTTCATAGTACCACCTTCATAGGGCACCTGGGGTACCACAATTCTCATCACTTCAGTGAAGCAAGAATTAACTAGCAGCTTGGCTTCTTCATCAGGATGCCTCAGCCAATAGGGTTGATTCAAGGAGGTCACTACAGGTGCTAATGCCAATTGCATTATCTTAGAAGGTGATTGCTTGACCTGGATCAAGTATTGTTCTAGCAAATTGAGTATGTTCACTTCATCTTCCCTTGACTGAAATTATTTACCAAGCCTTTCTCTTGTAGTATAAAGTGTCCTTTCCAAACATTTTTCTTTCGTAGAAGCCACGATTAAAACTGAAACTTAACTTTGAAACACCCAATAGGAAACACTTTTTTTTTGAGCTTTACTGAAAATTATTGAAGAATCCATAGGATGGCAAGAAAATTTGAGCTCTGATACTAATGTAATAGGCAACCCTAAATTGCATATAGAATTTTTTTTGATGTTTCCAATATTAATGTGTAGGCATTTTGTCAAACAATTATTGCTCTGCTTTGAAATGGTTATCTCAGATTACCAATATTATATGTTGTACAATTATTTATAGGCAACTCCACAAATATCTTCTCACAAAAGCAATTTACAATCATTTACTAACAATAATAAATCTATATACAAACATATTTTTTTCAATCATATATGCCATAATATATTTTATTAATGTATTGCATACATGGAGATTTGATTTTCCTAACCTTAATGTCTGGACCAACATTCCACACCCATATGTCATGAAGAATATTTGACCCTTCAATGAGTCCCTTGGTCGCTTACAAATACAATCTTATTTCACAATTGCTTATTGTGGTAGGAAGCACATATCACCAATATACACAACACCTGGAAATGATACTGGATACACGTCACAGTCTGACCCCTTCATATGACACGTCCTTTATGAAGATCTTCGCATTTCTCTTCAAAATGTTTCCTTGCAATTCATGAATACATCCAAACTTGCTTTTGAAGACACGTATTGGTTAGCTTCAATGTTTTTATTAAAACATATGATATCGATGCCAACGAGAATTCAATGAAATATTAAGTAGCTCCCAAATATCACTTTCTCTCGATAAATTCATCAATTTTAAAATACCGACTCCCTTGAAATTTAATCACCCAACAATATCAGATGTTCCTAAAGAAACCCAACGCTTGTTGAGGAGGAAATATGACAAAATAAGAAAGTAGTGACAATGCTAATGAGTACCAATCTCCTTAATTCGCTAGAGCTCCCCAAAAAATACTCACTATTGTGATTATCACTCAGTATTATATAACAATTTCATGAATTGCTTCCAAATGGGAAAGCCTAATGACTTTACGACTTCAAACATTGATAGGTCCTAATATCTTCTTGAACTCCAGTGATATAATCTTGGCTTCAAAGATGACCAACGACTTCTTTAGTATGATTCAACAATACGATTGGTGGCCTTATTAATATTTATGGTTCTCTTTAAATTTTCATGACTTAATGCTCTCATGTCTTTATAGTTTTGTCTCCATCACTTATTGAGATGACCCTCCACATTAATCATGACTCCTCAAATGCCATTCTTACCATACCCAAATGAATATTGCTTCCAACCCAAATTCATAAACTACAAACACAGTTGAAGATGGTTATCTCTATAGCAAATTCCATAGTCCTGAAACAACTTACAAAGAGGATGGCAGTGATTATGACAATTTTGAATATTAATGAAACTAGCACAATTTCCTCCCTCATTCAAAATTCATCACCGTTTGAAGTTTCTATCTCATATTTGATGTCACTACCCAAAAATGGGAGTACATTTATGAAAATTTAAGAAAACTAGATTAAAAATGCAGAGATATGTGAACTTCCACAATTATAAATAGACATTACTTGCACCCTCACTTAAATGAAAAAATATGAAATGAAATTCACAAATCTTCAATTGAATTCAAAAAAAATTACAAACTTCAATTTGCAGATATGCTAATGAAATTCATTCAATCTTCAATTCTATTCAAAACTCCTTACAAACTTCATTACAATTAACATCTTGAGCACCAACACAGTCCCTGAAGTGGAACTATCAACTATCGACCTAGGTGTATCTTCCAACACCCAAGTTGATATTCCCTGTGAGAAGAGAATTTTTGTCCTCACAAATTTCTAGAAAATATCCATCCAAACCCCTGTTTCACAAACCAAATCCTACTCTCAAATTGCTCCAAAATGTTCTTTTATAACTTTGGCTTTGACCCTTGGGTTCCCTTTGCCTATTCATATTTCCATTCTCTTTTAAATTTTAGCTGTGACTTAATTTCAAATTTGCATTTAATAATTCACATAATATAATATTATTTAATTACTAATATTTCTTTCTGAGTTAACTTTTGGAGATAAAATATTAAGTAATTAAAATAATATTATATTTTTCTCCATGTAGTGAAAAACGGGACATCACACAACCATGGCCACCAGCCCAGTCAAATTGGAACCAACAACCAAATCTATGGTTGCAACAAAACTTTCAAGGTTCCTACTACAATTCACAATGTTCAACCCAACAGGCTCAATGGTAGCCTTAGTGGTAGAAATGCCAACAATGGCAGCAAAATATGAATTACTAGCAGCCTATGCTACCTCCTCCATCTCAATAGCAAGTTTTAATGCCTCCATCACATCCCCAGTCTCAACCACCTAAACCATCTCAAATTCCTGCTTAACTTGCACGTAACCCTTAGTAGGCTTATACTAATGAAGTTGTCCAATATCCCACATGATGAGCTCATTTAATAGCTCAACTTTGATAGGGTCTATTATCTATTTTTTGTTGCTATCATAGACTTTGACACTAGGTTGTTGACACTTTCTATGTTATTCCCTTAAAACCATAGACCTTGGGCATAAGTTTATCTTTGTGACTTTAATGACATTATCATGCTATGTGGATTACCTATGTTGAATTTACAAGTGGTTGAATGAATGTTATTAAGGTAATTATAGATATACATTTGTTTGTGCATGCTAATGCTATTTTGTAGGTTTCCATTAAAATGTTGATGTCAACAAAGCCTACTATGTGGGAGAAATTCTTACTAGCTAGTTGGTTACCCAGAAGTCAAGAAGTTGATCATTAAGAAGTCAAAGCGAGAAAACTCTCATGGAGGGAAATTCCTAATTCAAATAAATGAATTTAACCTCCTTTTTAATAGTCATATTTATTGTTGAGCGAATCTAGGAAGTGCATTGTGCTAGATTCCCATTGAAGCAAGTTTGCTTTGACCAATTTAGTACATGCATAACTTCCTCCATCTTTTTCTATGCTTTCAATAAGTGGCATCCTCCTATTTTGATGGAATCGATTGCCTAGGTAGTTAGGGTTAGTCAATTGTTTTTCTCTATAAATAATGGTCAGATGCTGCTTTTGATAAGGTTGGACATTCTAAGTTTGTATTCGCATTTTCCAGTTTTACAGTTCTATGGCTGAGATGTTGTACTTATGCTTTCAAGAAATAATATGATATTTTGAGTTGTTGCATTTGAGTTAGTGTAAGGGAGACTCACTCCAGGGGGCCCACTTCGTGAGGATTCCATCTATTAGTCTAGAAGTCATTTTTTGTCTAGTAGTTACTTCTAGTTTCAACAACTGTCTGTTCCTACAACCACTGAAATTTTATTCTGTGACTGTTCCTACAGCCAAGGCAGACAGAGTAGTTTCCTGTCTGTTTGCTGGAATTTCCATTTATGTCATTCAGTTTTAGTCCAGTTGATTAATTCTTAATGTAGATGTTGATTTATGCTCAGTATTTAAGTTGATTTCTTTCTAGCACTTCATTTATATTATTGTTTCTTTCCTAGTTTATGGATTATTGCAATGAAGTCCTAGTGCACATACAGTGCTAACCCATTTCAAGTTTATGTCCCCGGGTTGACGAGTGAAATGCACCTTCATGATGAGTAAGATAGCTACTTAGTATAGATTCTCAATCTCCAAGTCATGGCCCTAAAGGCTTAGTTATTAAACCATTGTAGGAGGCCAACACCACATATGGGGTAGAGGTGAGTGACCTTCATCTTAGATCAGGGAAGTAGCTTGTAGGACCTTCATCTCCTAAAATTTCTGAAGTAGAAGATGAAGAACCTACGAAGGAAGCCTTAGATAACCGACCTTTGGAATCCCATTCTAATCAAGGGCTCCAACCCAAATCACATCTAAAGCCTCCATTCCTTGAACAATTGACTATCCAGCAACAACATACATAGGCTGAAACAGACCTTTTAGGCCAATTGAAGGATTTCAGTATTAAAATCCCTTTAATCCAAGCTATCAAAGATATTCCCATCTATACTAAGACTATTAGGGATATTTTCCTTAAGAAACTAGGAAGGAAGAGAAAGGACCCACAAATAATTCATAGTTTGGGTAATCTTGCAGACATCATGTTGGGAAATATTACAGTTCCTAAGTATATTGACCCTAGTAGTCCAGTTGTGGATGTCAAGATCAATGGGACTCTTATGAAGAATACTTTGATAGACCTGGGTGTTGCAATTAATGTGATGAAAAAAGATACCATGCAACTACTACAGTTAGCCAATCTTAGGGCTACTTAGATAGTTTTGCAATTAGTTGATAGGTCTACAGTTAAGCCTGAAGAAGTTATTTAAGACCTAGTCATTGCATTAGATTCCTGGGATTACCCTGTTGACTTTATAATTCTTCAGCCCAAAGCTAATCTTGTTGGTTATCCATTGATCTTAGGATAGCCCTGGTTAGCCACAACCGATCCCTTCAAAGGCTGTAGATCAAGAAAAATGATCATATCCAACAAAACTATAACCAAGAATCTAGTACTTTATCCACCAGCACAACCACATCAAGACCTTGAGAAGACTATTTGGCCAAACTTAGATGATGAAGATAGCTATTCATTACAAACCTTAATGGCCATAGAGCATAGTCCTCTATTGGATATTCAAGATGAGGATGAACTGATAGCTCATATTATATAAAATGACTATGGGAGGCACCCCTAGCAACAGGGTTGCTTATCTTATTTACAAGATCCTTTGGAAAGCATAATACCTACTAGTTCCTCACAAGAATTATCCCAAATAATTCATACTTTGTTACCCTATCAATACTTGTCAATCATACCCAACCTTGATCTATCCTCTGTACAAGACATGTCTATGCAATTAGAGGTCAAGCTTGGAAAGATGTTGAATGTTAATAATGCATTAACTGATGAACAACAAAAATCCTTGCATACTGTGCTACAGGAACATGCATTAGCTTTTGCATGGGATTGTAGTGATATGAAAGGCATTGATCCTGCCTTATGCATGCATAAGATTTACATCAATGAAGGCTTCAAACCATAAGGCAGCCACAAAGGCATATGAATCCATCCCTTAGAGAAATTGTAAAAGCCGAATTGCAAAAGCTTTTGAATGCAAGATTTATATATCCTATTTCAAATAGTGAATGGGTTTCACCATTAGTCATAGTACCTAAAAAGGGTGGTAAATGGAGAGTTTGTGTTGACTACAGGGAACTCAATACTACCACAAGGAAAGATCATTTTCCACTGCCATTCATTGACCAAGTTTTAGATTCTTTAGCAGGGAAGAAATATTTCTCCTTTCTTGATGGTTTCAGTGGTTACAACCAAATCAAGATTGCTCCTAAAGATCAAGACAAAACCACATTCACCTATCCTTGGGGTACCTATGCATACTCTATTTTACCTTTTGGGTTGTGCAATGCTCCAACTACATTTCAAAGGCCAACACTTAGTATATTTTCTGATAGTGCACATGATAAGATGGAGATTTATATGGATGATTTCACTACATATGGTGAAACAATAAGACTTTGCAAAATCTAGAAACAGTCTTGAAAAGATGCACTGAAACTAATTTATTATTAAGCAATGAGAAATGTTTTATGATGATGACAGAAGGAATTATCTTAGGACATTTCATTTCTAGTGCAGGGATACAAGTTGACCCTAAGAATATTGAGATAATAACTACACTTCATATTCCTCTGAAACAAAAAGATGTGAGAAGCTTTCTAGGACATGCACGTTATTACACAAGATTCATCCAAGATTATAGTAAATTGGCTACACCTTTGTTTACTTTGTTGACAAAGGATATTAAATTCCAGTGGACTCCTGACTATCAACAATCCTTTGATAAGTTAAAGACAAACTTGACTAATGCACCAGTTTTAAGAGTTCCAGATTGGACATTACCATTTCACATTCACACTGATGCATCAAACTTTGCAATTGGAGTTTTCCTGGGACAAAAAGAGGAAAATAAGGAGTATGTTATATACTATATCAACAATAATTTGCAAGGAGTCGAATTGAACTATATTGTGACAGAGAAATAAATGCTTGCAATTGTCTACGCCATTAACAAGTTTAGACATTATATTACTGGCTATCAAGTATTTGTATACACAAATCATACAACAATTAGATACTTGATGAACAAGCTGGTAGTAGGTGGAAGACTTGTAAGGTGGTTGTTGTTGCTGCAAGAATTTGATATAACCATTGTTGATAAACCAGGAAAAGCTAATGTGGTTGTTGATTTTCTATCCAGATTGCCCACACCATCTGATGAAGGAGTAGTTGATGGTTCTTTCCCTGAGGAACACTTATTTGGTTTGAATATACATAATCCATGGTATGTTGATATAGCTTACTACTTGGTAACAACAAAAGTTTCAACTCACTTCTCTCCTAGAGAGAAAAGACAACTAGTTCATAAATGTTTTCCCTATTCTTGGATTTTTGGATTCTTATTCTACACTGGTCCTAACAACATTATGAGGAGATGTATCAGGGAGGATGAAGTGTTTGACATATTAAAAGCTTTCCATGATGAACCCTGTGGTGGACATTTTGTAGCCAAGAGAACAACTTTTAAAATATTGATATGGCCAACTCTTCACAAAGATTCTGTTACATATACTAGGAGTTGTGATAGATGTCAGGGAATGGGGGGACCTAGAAGAAGTGATGAGATGCCACCACAACCTCAACTAGCCCTAGCTCCTTTTGACAAATAGGGGCTAGATTTTGTTGGTCCTATATCTCCCACTTCAAATAACAAAGAATATATACTAGTATATGCTAATTACTTGACCAAATGGGTTGAAGTAAATGCATTGTAGTTTTCCAGAGATGGAAATGTTGCCAAATTCCTATACGAGGAAATCTTTACTAGGTATGGTGTTCTAAAGAGATAGTGATAGATCAAGGGTCGTAATTCACATCAAACCTCGTAGCTCAACTAGTTAAGGAATATCATATAAGACATAAGAAATCTACCCCATATCATCCTCAGGAAAGCAAACAAGTTGAGGTCACCAACTGGGAGATTGAGAACATACTGACAAAAATAGTACAACTTTGTAGGAGAGATTGGGTATCCAGGTTACCAGAAGCTGTTTGAGCGTACAAAACTACTTGGAAGACAACTACAATGTTTACCCCTTATGAGCTGGTTTATGGAAAAATAGTTGTGTTATCCATTAAGTTTGAATACAAAACCCTATGTACAACAGTTGATCTAGGGTTAGACTTAACAAAATATCAAAAGGAAATATTGTAGCATTTAAATTCCCTGGATGAAATTAGATTGCAAGCATTGCACCATATGGAGGTTGTTTAGAAATAAAGAACTAAATGGCATGACCAGTACGTAAAGACTAAGGAATTTGTTGTTGGTGATTGGGAACTTCTCTATGATTCTAGGTATAAAGATTTTCCAGGAAATTTTCAATCACGATGGTTAGGACCTTATGAGATCAATAAGGTCTTCCCTAATGGTGCAGTTCAACTACAAACTATTGATGCAGTCAAAATTTCTCTATTGTTTAATGGATATAGACTCAAGTTGTACAAGAAACCACTTGAGCATGATGATTTCATCCTATCTCTAATGGATGAATATGGTGTACATAGTTCAATTGATTCAAGATCTGGGACACAAGATGTTGTTCCATAAGATGATATTCTAGAAGGAAGCAACTTACCAATGACGTCTGGTAATATAGAGGTTGAGTTACACAACTCCTTCTCTGAGATTACTTAGGCCTAATTTTACATGCTTTAAATCACATGCACACACTCCACAGTATCTATAATGACAATGTTTTCACTTCAGAGGGACTTGTACTTTTTCTCGGGACCTGATGACACGGGACCTGACATTCACATTTCAATAAGGCCTTGTGCTTCATGTACCTATAGCAATACTAATTTTCTACATGCTACACTTACTTGGTGGATTCAAATTGTTTTCTCGTGAATCATGCTAATGCACACATGTGTCCTTTACTCTCTAGTAAAATGCATGTAGATGGTACAATTACTACTTTTCATCAACTTCTATACAATCAATGCAGATCACATCACTTGTACGTCATGTTATGTGCCTCGTTCACATCATTATTGCGCTAAGTGTTACTTTCCATTTCGCATGTATAAAAGGTAACTTCATGTAATTAAATCTTGCTTTCTTTTCACATCCATCATTATTTATTGTTTAAATGTGCATGCGAATTTTATCACCATTTCTTCTTCATTAGTATCCTATCACCCTAACCCAACTTCGATGAAGTGTGGTCACTTCACTTTAAGTTGGGGGGAGGGGTATCATTGTTATAATTGTCGCTATCAATTCTTTGATTTTACCACCCAAGTTTGTTAGGTTGCATTAATACCATCCTTTTAAAACTAGCAAACCTTCTCTTTATTTCTGATAAAAGTGATTTCTTCCCTGAGATGAGCTAAGAAATAGAATTTGAATGCTTTATTGAGCTGAGATTAAAGGATTATCAGTATCGAGTACAAAGAAGACATTTGGAGAAGCAACTGATTGGGTGTTTTTAGGTGGTGAAGTTGAAATTGCAGGATTTGAACTTCTTGAGGTTACCAGAATTGGCAGAATACGAGAGGTGATGTCATTTGTAGAGAACCATGTGCTCACAAAGAAATATTAGAGGATACAATGGTTATACCTCTATTCACCAGAGTGGGGTGGTTGGATTATTTTTTGAAGTTGACGGAATACAATAATGAGATGGTCAGGGATTTTTCCACCATGTTGAAGTACGATGAAGCAACAATCAAAGGATTAGTGGTGGATGGCTCAGAGATGGCAATTGCTCAAGTAACAGGGTTACCTCATACAAGCTCCGAGTACCCAACTCGTGCAGATGCAGTTGTAGCGAGAGAAGCATTCTGTGAATGAGATGAAAACTTTGATTCAACATCACAAGGTACTAAAAGAATTTCCCTTCCATTCTTTTGGGGGAAACATGTTGCTTATATTATCAAATACCTTACTTGTGATGGCCACAATAATCTATTGTATATTGTTCATTTCAAATTGTTGAACCATTTATGAAATGATCAATTTGTCAATGTGCCCAATTTTCTATATAACATGCTGAAAATAATGGCCTTTGAGTACTCGAGAAGGAAAGCCGACACTACATTGTCTCACCATTGTCTAATAAATTTATTAGCTAAGAGAATCTTGAGAGATATCTCCACATTAATTGGGATGCTTTTAAAGATTACAAAAAAATTACTAAGTTGCTTGAGGCACCTGAAGTAGAAGAAGAACCCTCACCTGAGCCTAACCCTGAAGATCATCTAGGGCATAATGAACTTGAAAGAGAGAATTCCCCTATTTCACCATTTGCTTCACCTACCTGTAGCCAAAGTGAGACTGAGAAATATGATATGCCATTTGTGGAAATAGAGCAACCCTTGTCCTCCAAAAACCCTAGAGTAAGAAGTACTGCATCAACATCCTCAAAAGGAAAAAGAAAGAAGAGAGGACCTGTTAGGTGGGAGAATTTTATGAAGGAGGATGATGAAGGTAGGAAAAAGAAAAATAAAAAGGGAAAGGACAATAGAGTTATTTAGGAAACTACTACTCCGTGCCGCTTGGGAAGGATAAGAAAACAAAAAGTTGAGAAGAAGGACCTGGAGGAACCTTTTCTAGAAGGAAAGGTTGAGGAACATCAACATCGAATTCCAATGATGATTGACACAGACACAGATAAGGAAAGAGACGAACCTAATAATGTTTAAACTAAAAATGTTAATGAACCTACTAGGAGGAAAATATATGTATCATCATCTTCCTCTGATTCTGAGGATCCTTTTATTGCTAAGAAGACCAAAAAGATAGTTCCCAGTGACCCTCTTAGGAAATTTTTGATGCCACAGGTAATGATAGTAATTATCCAAATTTTGAAGAAGAAAAGGAGTTGCTAGAGGATAAAAACATCAGAAAGGAACTTCAAGAAGCCCTTAATAGGATAAAAAAATTAGAGGAACAAGTACAAGGGTATGAACAAAAAAGGAAGGAAAAGGAAATGAGGATCAAAGAGATGGAAGAAAAAGTACAGACCTATGGCCATGGAAATAAATTGGATCTATTGGCACAGATGGCCAAAGGTAAGATGGGGATTGAAACTAATTTGAATTTACAGCCCCTATTGCAAAAACACCAGCTTACCATACTACTTTGACTTTGGGCTTTGAATTGATGAAAATCACTACTCAATTCAAACAAGAAAAATAGAACTGGGAAAAATAAAAGAAAATCTTGAATGAAACTAAGAATTTTGAATTGAAAAGACTAGAGGAGAAATTGGCAAAGGTAGTTGATAGAGCTATCCATATAATTGAATGTAGACCTTCGTATAGGGTTTATGCACTATTTTTAAAGGAGAAATTCATCGGTTTTTAGTTCAATAAGTTTGTTAATGTTTAGTCTTTTGCTTTAGATAGGAGACATAGTTTTCTCACTTTCTTCAGCAACATCTATTTGGAGGAGCAAGACCAGCTATGTGAATATTATTTGCATAATTGTGTGATGGCAGAAGACACTGATTGTAATCCTCTGCTTTATGTTGGGGATTTGCAAGTGAGAGCTCTAGCATCTTACTTCATAAATGAGTAGCTTCGTGGGGAGTTAATGGAGAAGTATGAGGAAAAGGAGAAGACAATGGCACTACAGATTAGAAAGGAAGCAATGAATCCTGACATAGTTGTTTCTCAATGGTTGAGACTCCTTTCTCATAAGGCGTTAGGGAAAATAATTATAGACTTAAGGCTTAGAGATTATAGAAGGATTCAACAATTAGCATTAACCACTCATCAAAATTGCCTGGTATATGTAAGGAATAGATGGGACAGTTTGACTCCAAAGTTAAAAAGGAAGGAGCCTCACTCCTACAATTTTATGAGCATGTTTGATAGGATACATAAGTACATTGAACTCTCGAGAGTAAGGGGAGTGGAGTGGCTTCCACTGACCTACCACCCTCCTATCTTACTTCACCCAATTCCACATTGGACTCGACAAATTATAGATGAAGACAAGGATGCAAAATTGAGCAAGATGAATAGGCTTGCGTGCTACAAAGGTTTCTACCTCA
Organism: Sequoia sempervirens; assembly: GCA_007258455.2. Lineage (NCBI taxonomy): Eukaryota > Viridiplantae > Streptophyta > Pinopsida > Cupressales > Cupressaceae > Sequoia > Sequoia sempervirens. Next base: position 28,139 of record VDFB02278222.1, on the reverse strand, counting down.
AACAGGGGCAGGGAGTTAATACATTCATGGATCTTAGGCAGATTGCTTTATTTTATAATCTTCTTCCCTAGGTGATCTAGTTTGATATTTTCGCTTGAGGACAAGAAAAATGACAAGCTGGGGGAATGATGAGTCTGGTTATTAACATTTTTTTATTGCTTTGTATATACTTTTAAAGACACTCTACTTAGTTTTTGAAGTATCTCTAAAACAATATCTCCATAGTATGTTATCCTATTATTCATACCTTGCCACCTTGAACCCATTTTGTGAGAATGAAATATGGAAAATTATTCGTATAATTGCATGGATTAAATATGAATATATATGTATGTGAACCGATGCTATGATTTGGTTATGGTAGTTAACTATAGATATGTGTTGGATGGGCTAAACTCTTTTGTCGCTTAACACATGGTGGCAAGGAAGGAGTATTTATAACAAGTACAAAGTTGCAAAGCAGGGGATTAATGAGTTTGAGATAATCAAGTGAAGGGAACTATGGAGTTGAACGTGGTCATTATAGAAGAATAAATGTTGGAAGATGTATGTTCTTAAATATTGGACAGTTATCCATGTGTTTCACATGCAAGTTGTCTTTATCTGAATAGATCTCTTTTTCCAGTTAGTTAGAAGAATAAGTGAAATCATCATTTCACCTACTCGTATCTAAGAGTGAGATTTATGATTGTTGTTAGTTAGTTAGTTGGTAATTCGAATAAGACTCTCCCCATTTTGTATAAAGTCGGGTGATGAGCTCATAGATTAGTTAGTTGATTTTGTTACAAACTTTTAGCAGTTAGTAGTTTTTTAGTTGATCAAGGATATGTTGTTACAATGAAGTTATGGAATAAAATTTGAAGAAAGATTATGTATAATATTTGGTGTTGTATAATGAGTGGTGTTGTATGACTCATGGATGTACAAGAATCTAAATTAGATCTGGTTTTTAATTAAGTGAAGTAGTCTTCTAAACTGGCCACTCAGGTACTATTCAGTTATTTATATGCTTTCATTAATTATGTTTTCTTTATCTTATACGTGCATTGCAAGTAAATGGTTTATGGATAAGTTTGAAGTTGTGTTTGTTCATGAACAAAGATAGAAAATAGTTCTTTGAAGATTAGGATTATGATTATCTTATCATTTTAAATAAGTTTTAGATTGATTTTGCATTCACAGATTTTTATTAGACACCTACAACTTATGCTGCAGGTACTCGTAGCCATTAGGTTTTGTAACTGCTTTCATTTTTTTTACAATTTTGTTAATTCCAACAAGTAGAATAGTTTGAATAAGTCAGAGTAAAGTAATTTAGGTCAGTACAAGCCTATGAGGACGCATATAGTGGAGTGCCATCATAAGTTTACGCACCTTGGTTGATAATTTAATGTAGGCTTGCAATGTCAAGAGGACTATTTAATTTAGTACATCCCTGAATTGTGTAAATTTACCAAGTCCATAACAAATTAGTTTGCCTCTACAATTGTGCTTGGGGTAAAGATTTGAGGCACTTTTAGATAAAATATTAACATAGTGTAAAAATGTGAAATGTAGGATTTAGTTCTTAGTTTTCAAAATATTTATTTTAGTCTAAGCTCTAAATGATAAAAGTTGGTTAAGTAATGAAAGTTACTTTTTAAAATTTTGATGAAGAAAAATATGCATGTGTATGATGAGCCTAAAAATTGGTAAATGAAAGTACTTTTCAAAATTCTTTTATAAAAATTATAACAATCCTTTAGGTTGTAACCAATTCTTTTACTATCAATTAAATCAATTTTTTACATGTTCTTTCATCTATATACTTATGTACAAATAATTTTTTTATCCATATAAGATAAACATTCTTATATCCACATGTGCTAGGTATTCTTCTCTCCATTTGAGATAGAAATTCATCTATTCATTTGGGAGAGGTATATTTCTGTAGCTAGAGATTTTGACCCATTGGGACAATTTGTGTCATGAGTCCCCTTCATACACTAATTTTACCTATTAAAAAAGTACTACTCGAGTTGCCTTCTATGAAGATTTATAAAACCAGTTTCGTATCTCACCTTGAAATTTGGACTAAAGACTCGAGGATGCAAAAAGTTCATCCAAAACTGTTATGAATATAAATGAATTTTAAATTTATCTCGAATCTTATCAATGTATTCAATTATTAGCACAAATCATCCTATACAATCTTTTGCAAAATTCTAACTCTACTTCAAAAAAATTGTATATTAGGAACCTCCTTCATTTATCCAAACTACCTACATATTTGTATCCATAGGATCAAGGTGTAACATAAGTAATTTTATTTTCATTTAAGTTTTGATGTGAACTATAAAGAGTGGGTACACAAATATTTTTAGGGCCCCTTTCCCCCAAATAATTCCTCTTCAACCACTACCAACTAAGGGAAGCATTGATTCATTAAGTTCTTTGTCAATTAAACAAAAACTTGTTTAACCATTTTATCTTAATACCTACTCATAATTGAGTAAATTTTTTTATTGATATCCTATGATGATGACCAAATTATTATTAAACTATGATTAGTTTTCTTATCAATGTATTCAATTATTAACACAAATTAGTCTATCTAATCTTTGGTAAAAGACTAGATCTACTTCAAAAAAAATGTATATTAGGAACCTCCTTCATTTATCCAAACTACCTACATATCTATATCCATAGGATCAAGGTGTAACATAAGTAATTTTATTTTCATTTAAGTTTTGATGTGAACTATAAAGAGTGAGTACACGGATCTTTCTAGGCCCCTTTCTCTCAAATAATTTCTCTTCAACCACTACCAACCAAGGGAAGCATTGATTCATTAAGTTCTTTGTCAATTAAACTGAAACTTCTTTAACTATTTTATCTTAATACCTACTTGTAATTGAGTAAAAATTTCTCTTGATATCCTATGATGATGAACAAATTATTATTAAACTATCATTAGTTTTCTTATTTGAGGAATATTTCATGTTCGCTCAAATTTAAACAAAATAACAAGACATCCTTATTACTCCTTGATGATTTGTAGGGACAAAGCCATATGTCGTTGTTGCAACTATATTAGGTGATAAATATAGTAGTTCAATCCCGACAACTTGACCCACAAATATGAACCAAAGATATTGTTAATATCAAATATTACAAATGATTTTTGGTTGACATAACTTTTTTAATATGTTAAAACTAAAAAAGAAATAATAACATTATATTGAGTATTCTAAAAACTTAAAATAAATACTTTTTTACAATATATCTTAGTTCTAAAATAAAATAAAGCTCATAATATTACTACGATTAATATTAAAAGATAAATTTACCCTTTTTAAGGGAGGTAAATAGGTGAGTGCAGGGTAATGAGGATCTAAATTGGCTTAGTTTTCAATTATGTATTTTAGTCTAATATCTAAATGATAAAATTTGGTTAAGTAAATGATGTATGAAAGTTACTTTTTAAAAATTTGATGAAGATACAAATATGCATGTGTATGATGAGCCTAAAAACTAGTAAATGAAGGTATTTTTCAAAATCCTTTTATAAAAAATATAATAATCCTTTAGGTTGTAACCAATTCTTTTACTATCAATTAATTCAAATTTTTACATGTTCTTTCATCTATATACTTATGTACAAATAATTCTTTTATCCATATAAGATAGACATTCTTATATCCAAATGTGCTAGGTATTCTTCTCTCCATTTGAGATAGACATTCATCTATCCATATGGGAGAGGTATATTGCTCTAACTAGAGATTTTGACCCATTGGACAGTTTGTGTCCCAAGTCCCCTTCATAAACTACTTTTCCCTATTAAAAAAGTATTACTTGAGTAACTGCCTTCTATCAAGACTTATAAAATCAATTTCACATCCCACCTTGAAATTTGGACTAAAGAGTTGAGGATGCAAAAATTTCATCCAAAACTCTTATGAGTATAAAATTTATCTCAAATCTTATCAATATATTCAATTATTAGTGCAAATCAATCTATCTAATCTTTTGTAAAATACTATATTTGCTTCAAAAAATTGTATATTGGGAACCTCCATTTATCTAAACTACCTACATATCCGTATCCATAGGATCAAGGTGTAACATAAGTAATTTTATTTTCATTTAAGTTTTGATGTGAACTATAAAGAGTGGGTACACAAATCTTTCTTGGGCTTCTTTCCCCCAAATAATTCCACTTCAACCACTACCAACTAAGGGAAGCATTGATTCATTAAGTTCTTTGTCAATTAAACAAAAACTTGTTTAACCATTTTATCTTAATACCTACTTGTACTTGAGTAAAAAATTATTTTGATATCCTATGGTGATGATCAAATTATTATTAAACTATCATTAGTTTTCTTATTTGATGAATATTTCATGTTCACTCAAATTTAAATAAAATAACAAGATGTCCTTATTACTCCTTAATGTTTTGTAGGGACAACCATATGTCGTTATTGCAACTATATTAGGTGATAGATATAGTAGTTCAATCTTGACAACTTGACTTGTAAATATGAACCAAAGGTATTGTCAATATCAAACATTACAAATGATTTTTGGTTGGCATGACTTTTTTGATATGTTAAAACTAAAAAAGAAATAATAACATTATTGAGTATTCTAAAAACTTAAAATAAATACTTTTTTACAATATATCTTAGTTCTAAAGTAAAATAGAGCATGATATTACTACAATTAATAAAATATAAAATTAGATTTATAAAAATGAACACAAAACAATTAATTTGCACACATATTTAACTTATATTCAAGAAAAATCAATTTCAATTCATTGTATTTAAAACCTTAATGTATGTCACTTCAAAATATTTTTTTATAATAAAAACCATTGAGTGACAATTTTTTTTGGTTCCTATTATGAACAAACTAGCCAAAATAAAATCATAGAAACATAAATTAACCTAGTTATTTGACCTAAAGAGTAAAACCAATAGATTCTTGATTTCGAGGTTTTATATATTTTAAGGTTTTATTTTAGTCTCTAAAACCCCCCTTCTCTCAGTAGACTTAAACCACCTAGAGGAGGATAATTGAGTCCAATTTAGTTTTCATCCATCTATATAAAATTATAAATACCCAAGAACTACAAGAGTTTGATCAACATATATGAAATGTTAGCTCATACTCTAAATAAACCAACCAAAGTAAGATGTTTTGTATAGAAACAAAAGTTGCACATTAAAACTATAAACCCTAATCCTAAATTTAGTTTCCTATTATAAATAAACCATGGAAATAGAAGCCACCCATTATAACTACTACTATAGTGTTTGGTCTAATAAACATTGAGTGACAACACAAATCCATCCATTAAAACTATAGAGCCATAACAAAAGAGCTTAACTTAGACGAGATCATGGGATCACATCTAGAAGGGCAATTGAATGTTAGCTTGAAATTGCTAATTCTAAGTAATGGGTTTAAGAATTCTAATTTAGTGACAATGTAGGAGTTTATTGAAAACAATATATAATGAAATTCTCTTGAGTATTTATTTGACAACTCTTTGTTTTTTTTTGATACGTAAGTAGGAGTCTATATTAATTTGTAAAAGAAATTTACATAGCATGCCCTATGGCCAAAGTATACTTGAATTGTCATTACCAAACCAGAGACAGTTTGACAATTTTTATTAATGTAAAGAGTTAGTTTGTTGATTTAAAATAAATGACTAACTTTTAAGACAAAATTGACAGGTAATAAATGTTTTAAATCATAGATTAAGATTGTTTCCTATCATATAAGAAAAGGAGTGTTTAGAATAGAGTTGACACTATCAACATTAGTGTCACTTGAGTATGAATTTAATTAATTAAGTGTTATTAAACCAGAAAAGGTCGATCATAGCATACAATAGGTTGCAACTTGTAATAGGTAGTGCTCAACTTCTATTTATTTATAAATGTTATTTATTTTGAAGTAATCTTTGATGCTCTCTTAAGCTTCCTCATAATTACAATGTTAACTTATTTTCAAATTTAGTTCATTAAAATTTGTTTCTATATTTAATAACCACCTAAAAAAATTGGGGGTAGAGATTTTAAAATTAAAATCACTTCATATTTATTTTTCATATTTTAAAATTTTGTTTCTCTACTCATTAGATGTAACAAAGGTAAATGCAACTAAACCTACTTGACATATGGGTAATGGAGGATGATATTTATATATACATGTGATATTTATTTATTTATAGTTAAATAGCTATTATGTGGGGCAACACCCTATATTAATCAAAAATAATTTTTGTACAGTCATTTGTAAGGTTTAGGTCGTCAACCTTAGACCATCCCATTACAAACATTTCTTTCACTTGACTTTCATCATCTCCTTCTATCCCCACCCTTATCTACTGTCCAAAAAATTACATTTCAAGTCTAGCCAGACCGACCACAAACTAACTATAGACACATACTACCAAACCCATTTCACATTTTTTGATTACAAAACAAACCAAAATGGAAACTTCACCAGTTGTCTAGGGTTTTAGTCATCACTATCATTGGTCGCCTGCATTTTCTTGGCCTTGATTATATTCAACACCAGAGGGCAGTCCGCACCATATGCTTGATGTGTAGGGTGGTTGGAAATTTCTTCCATGTCCCTGAAGTCATTTTTAAACCACTCTTCACCAACTACCAACTCCCAATCCTCGTCATTTGTTGCCCAAAATTTCCCTTCTAGCCCTTCCGCCTTCACATATTCTTGTACCCAACCTTCCATGCGGTTCTTGGAAATGTTGAATGCACAGATCATGAACATGATGCTTCTCTCAATTTCTCCCTGACGCTTTTCAAGCTTCGCCAGCTTCAGCGAATGCACCACTGGAAATTTCAACCCCTCCAACCCATTTCCCAAAGACATGTAGTAATTTTACGGTAGTGAGATGAGCAGATTGCCATCCACATTATCCAAGGCTTCATCAATTTCTCCCAACAACAAATGTTGAAACACCACTCATAAAGCTTCTTCCCTTTGGCTTTAGAAACCCCTATGTAGGGTAGCATCGCCAAAAACTTACCTGTGATATCAGTGTTAACCCTAAACCTATGGTGAGCCAACAAGAATTATGAGCCCATAATATTTTTGACAACATGAATCACCAATGGGTGTGATGACACCATAATTCCCTTCAGCCGCTTATCAGTGATTTATCCATGAAATGCTTATTGTTGCTTGGTGGTATTCAAGAAGAGCAGTGTTTCCATTGCACTCAGGTGCGTGAAATGTCAAGAGCTAGCCAACTTTTGGTTACAATGCTGCCACCCACACCTATTGCAACAAATTCATCCTATGACATCATGATGGCCACCTCGAGTAGCATACCGTCTAATGCTTACCACTAGATCCACAAAATTCCCTTACATATTTGGCCACCTCCTCCACCATTCATCTGTAAACAACCACTTCGAGAATTAATTATCAAATTCAGCCCCAGTCTTTTCCAATGTCATAAGTTTAGCAGTTGTACCTGAAATGTAAGTTGTCATGTGCCTTCTATTTATGAATCTTGTCCCTTCATCCGTGTATGATGCCAACCATGTTGCCATCATTATCTTGAGCTCTTTTTGTCGTTGCCTTGGCCAACCCATCGGCCACCTCATTTTGTTCCCTCTACCTAGATAAATTATTTATACACACTAATAAGTTAAGTTTAAATTCTACTTCCAGTATCATCAAAATTTATTCTCATACTCTTCAATGTTTAATTACTTGTATACTAGTTTAGATTACATTGCTTATCTTGTATACTCTTAAATGTTGTTCCAATGAAACCATAAGTAACTTTAACTTATTAATTTGATATTCTAGTTGTAAGACTGTGTATGAACATTGATGTAGCATACATAATTAAGTAAATAAAATATAAAATAATTTAACAAAATATGTCATATTCCAACATTAACAAAATTTTGCATCAATAGTAGTCTATAAGTTGTTAACTATTTATCCTATATATTATTATTTTATTTGAATAATTATCTTGTCACTGATTAAAAAATGTTGCTTTATATATTTGTAATTATACAAATTCACTACCACAATAGAAGCTTAAAAATTATTCTCAAAGGAAATTTGGATATTAAGTTTTAAGAGCATTACCAAATACAAAAGATAGAAGATTTACGCACCCATAACAAATTAATAGACATTAACTTTGACTCCCTTTTTGAAATGCTTATTCCTCTTTATGTTCTTGATGATCAATTCCTTCGTTCCTTTCCCCTATTTATAACACATAGAAGAAATTTTTACATTCTTTATTTTGTTTTATTTAGTTTTTTAAAAAACTTATTCTATTCTTTCTTTTTATTTTTATTTTTAGAAAGGTCAACAAGATAACAAGATAATGTAAACAAAAATAAAATAAAAAATCTAATTTTATTTTAAAAATAGTCATCACAATAATTTAATAGTAAAAGAAATCATTTTAACATGAAATTTCAAATCAAGATAGATTTTAAATAATAGATCAAGAAAAATAGCTATTATTTAATATTATTTACATGTAAAAAATAATTTTTATTTATTTTAAATTATATTTAATTTCAAAGGTACAATAAAGTAAAATGTACAAAATAATTTAGATTTTATTATTATTTTTCATTATTTAAAAAATAATTAATTAAGGAAAGGCATTTCTTATATAAATCCAACGACTTATTATATGATCCAAGTCCATGTTTATGGAGAGACATGCAAGATGATTACAACGTCTCAAACTGTTGGATTATTTTTTACTTTTTGATTTTAATGTTATTATATGATTAAACATTATATTATTATTATCTTATTATCTTATCTTATCCTTGCTTTTTTATTTTATAATAATTATTTAAATAATTATTAATTATTATAAAATTATATTATATATATATATATATTGGCAAACTGCTATCAGAGAGGATACCACTCTTTCTATTACTTTGAAAACAAGATTACATATTCCTCCATTATAATACTTAAATATTCGTCCCAGATTTTGCTCGTCTTAATGTCATTGAATGTTTGGCCCTTGAGGGAGAAGGTTTCTTTCTTTTTACTTTCGTCCATTCTTACTTCAAATTGTTGGAGATATTCTTTTTTTGTATTTTCCCTGATTTGTTGCTTCTTTAGATATTGAATTTGTTGAGATCATCGAAGACTCAAAAGTTTGCAAATCAAATCGACCTTGTGTGGAAGGCTTGCCAAGAGTTGTAGATGCACCAATTACCTCATGAACATTGTTTTGTGGAGCCATTGAGGGAGGGGACACTTCTTGTAATGATTTTGGAGAAGACAATCTCAAAGTATCCTTTGTTATAGGAGCAATTACATAGTGGCTTGATACTGCCCCATCCCACCAAGAAGGCTGATAAGAGACTTCCCCTTGTGCCTTAGCTTGCTGCTTATTACATTGTGAAGTTCTATGGGCTGTTGAGAAGCATTTTCTACATCTAAAAGAAATCTTTTCGTAATCTATTGGTTTTCGCCAGCATCTTTTTCCAACTTTCAATGATATTTTAGCCGGTAGGCCTTTGGATAAATTGAATTCAGCACATACACGGGCACATGTAGAATTTTCATAATTGATAGTTTCTTTCAAAATGTTATGATACTTACCTAGACCATTGGCAATTGCAATCAAGCATTCAATTTCCTAGAATTGCAGAGGAAGGTAGGGCAATCTTACCCACAGGAATGCCGAAGAAAATGTCTCAGTTCGAGGATCAAAGGAGGGGAACCGAGGCTTCATGCATAGAAATTCACCTTGGTAAAACCATAGACCTATGTTGAGGATCAATTCCTTATCTTCCAGAGAATCAAATTCCAGAATAAAAAATCCATTTTCACATCGATAAATGTTGATTTCATCATCCATGTATTCTCTCCAATTTTCGCTTATCCAAGCATGGAGGTTGCACAACTTCGGCCATACTCACATAAATCTACATATCATAGCATGTCTTTTCAAAAACTCCTCTCTGTCATAAGCAATGTTGTCCAAACATATTTTCGGGGCCGATTTAGAGTTGCAAATGAAAAATGGGGGCTTTAGAGCACAGGGGCGAGAAGAAAAAAGGTCTTGGAAAGCGGCCTTTGGCAACTGCTTCCTTCCTCACAACGTTTCTGAAGCGTCCATACCCAGAGCCATTTTGTATGACTTTGGTTTGCAAGCAAAACCGACCTCCCCACCCCTTGTTGAACCCTGCAAAATTTGTGAAGCCCTAACCGTATTCTTGGTGAGGCATGAGAAAACTTTGTTGCTGTTGTGCCACCATGGGCGCCCACACCATAGTCGATCCCTGTACACGCTGTAGGAGAAGTTGGGTTAGAGGGTTCAAAGAAAACCTGAGCAGAAAGAGTGACATAATTCGTTGCAACTGGAGCCATCGGGTATAGTAACATAGACACCATATTATCAATTATATTTAATATTATATAATAAAATAATAAATTATAAATTATTTATAAATTATATTAACATTATTTTATAATTATAAAAATAATACTTTTATACATAATAATATTATATCTAAATTATTAATCAATAATATATATTATGCTATTTAATATTATTATATAATAATAAAAAAATTAATATTATTTTGTAATTACAAAAATAATATTTATTCTAGTTATTAATTAAATTTGTAAATAATGTATAGATATAACAGAATAATTTAGATTAAATTAAACTTAATATGGTTGTTGGAAAAAAATCAAAGCTAATGCTAATTAATTTTAGAATGTGATTTTCAACACATAAAAGTCATTAGAAGGGTCTGAGGTTGTATGCGCCTTAGGAGGGCTTGACCTCATAATGTATCAATATTCAAGAACATATAATCAAAATAGTATCTTTGTAGTTATAAGGTTGTATGTGAAACTAAATTAAACCAAGTATGGGAACAACAAAAATAATGACACACAATTTAAGACTCCAGTAGGTGAGAAACAAGTACAAACAAGAGAAGTGAGAAAGAAGATACAATGGATCAATTACAACAAAGACAAACCAAAAAATATTTTGTAACTTCATACATATTCAATGGAAAATGACATGTCCTATGCAATTTCCAAGTTGCTTCCTCCCTTGGCACTCTCTCCTCTACAAAATCCAACTTAGTAGTCATTACAATTTATGAATGACATGTCAAATATCATAGTTGCAAATATTTTATATTTTTTTCCCTTAGATGTCTTGTATCTTGACAAGTATAAGGGGATAAGGGCACTAAGGGATAGCACATATGTGACCAAAAAAATAAAATAAGGTTGTACATATATCAATTACAAATAATTTAATATTATGTTAAAATTATTACCATGGGTATAAATATTTATTAAAGGTATAGCCACCATAGTAGATGTCAACCTATGTCAACATCTTTATTGATGTGTCAATTACAAATTGGTCCACATATACTCATATACTTTCAATATTTGAATGTCATACCTCTATCTCCCTATCTCTCTCTATCTCTATACCTATCCCCCTTTATCTCTCGATATCTCCCTCTATCTATATCACTCCCTCTCTATCTATTGAGCTATCTCTCCACCTCTCCCCCCTCTCTCAATCACTCTCTCTCTCTCTTACTCCTCTCTCTATCTCTTTCTATCCATATCTTTCTCTCTCTATCTCTCTCTCTCTCTCCCTATCACTCTCTTTCCCTATCCCTCTATCTCTCTATAACCCTCTAACTACATATCTCCCTCTCTATATATTGAGTTATCTACCTCTCTATCTATCCCTCTCTATCTCCCTCTCTATCTCCCTCCTTATCCCTCTCTTCTCTCTCTCTCTCTCTCTATCTCTCTCCCTCTCTCCCTCCTCTTCTCTCTCTTCCTCATCCATCCATCTCTCTCCATCTATCCCCTCTCTTTTATCTCTCCATCCTCCACCTATATCTCTCCCTTTTTTTTCATCCCTCTCTCTATACCCCCCTCTCTCTATCTCTCCCCATATCTCCCTCCCTTGCTCCCTTCATATCCCCCTATCTATCTCTCTATCTCTACCTCCCTTACTTTTCCCATACATCTCTATCTCTCTTTATTTTTCTCTTCATATATATCTTTATCTCTCCCTTTCTCCTTCCTATTTATCTCTTCTTATTTTTCTCCCTCAATATTTATTTCTCTATCTCTACGTCTCTTTGTTTGTTTTCCTCTTTTTCTCTCTCCCTCTCCCTCTCCCTCTCCCTCTCCTATCCCTCTCTCTATATCTCCTTATGTCTATATCACTCTATCACTTTATCTCACCATCTATATATCTATCTATCTCTCTCTCTCTCTCTTCCTCTAAATCTCTCTATCTCTATCTCCCTATCTCTCTAGATATCTTCGCATCCCCCTCTAATTATCTCTATCTATTTGTCTCTCTTTTCCTCTCTCACTCTATCTTCATCTCTACCTCTGTCTCTTTGCCTCTCTATCTCCAAACTCTCCATTTTTCTTCTTCCATCTCTCCCTCTATTATTCTCTCCATCTCTCTTCGCCTCTATATCTCCCCCTCTCCTTATCTCTCTTTAAATTACTTCCTATCTTTGTCTTTATCTTTATATCTCTCACTCTCTCCCCCTTTCTATATATTTATCTCTTCCATCTCTATCTATTAAAAACACAAGCAAGCGTATCTTTAAATTTTATCAATTTTTTTAAATTGTAAGAAATTTAAACTATGTTTAAAGTTTGAAATTAAGTATTTCCTTCTACAAAACTCATTTATGATGTTAAAAAATTAGCAATATAAAGTTAGCAATTTTATCAACTAAGGTGGAGTTTTTAGTAGCAATCATATATCTAATCCATTATGAGTAGATGTCTAGTTTATTGAGATTGTATTTCAAGTCATTTTTTTTGTATTGATTATAGAGAAATCAATAGTATTACATCATCTTTACATATCAAGTATTTGGCTAAGATATACCTACAGTTCTACCATGTCATTGACGTCCTATACATATTTACATACTCTTTTCAGCAGATTACCAGGTGAGTACCTTGCAAAGTCCCTTACATCAAAATTACATATCAAATATCGATATGCATATTCCAATATACAAAAAGTATTAACATCTGTAATTAACATTTTATGAGTTTGATGTTTCCTGCTGAGGATCTCCAACTAGCCAAGGTCTCCACTATCATTTGCTCCTTTGGTGAAATGTCTTCCATTGATATGTTGCTTCTGTGTATTTCATATATTTGAGTGTTTGGCTCCTTCTTATTGCTCTTTGATTTTTCCTTTAGTTCTTTTTGGAAATCATGTAATGCTTTCATGAAGACTTCAATGTTGGGGCGACCTCCCTACCATGTGTTCCCATAACTGGCCTCTTGCAACTTGACATTGATTGTGCAATCTTCTAGAAATTTCTAGAAAATTCCCTTGGAAATCTCTATGGTAATGACCACTTGTATAGAAACATTATGAATGGGGAGTCTATTAAAAGACACAGTAAGCACCCTTTTACTCCCTTTCTATATGTCTTCATTCCTAGCCTTCTAAATGGCCTAAAGATTTTTAGAGGACAAGTGGATCCAGAAAAGACAAAGATCTTTGTTCATTTTAACACCTAATTCGAGTAGAGTTTTTCCTAGGCTAGGTTCATTATTGTTCCCCCATATATTTTGATTATCATAGAATAATTTCTTGATCTCTTTAGCAAACAAACATTCAAAGAAGATATGCTTGATTGATTCAAGCACTCTATAGATATTACATATATCAATGTCATTAGTTTTTATGTTATATGACAACCTTTGCATTAGCAAAAAACCACCTAAAGTAGGCCTTTTTAGGCTCCAACACCTGTGACCAGTTCTTTCTTAAGATTTTTGATCATTGATTCTTAGTTAGATTTAAATTCCATGCTATATTAACATGTTCTATGATGACATACTATTTAGTTAAGAAACTATAGATGGATTTCCAAAATTTAATTTCATTAGTGAGCTACCATCATTCCTTGTTGATCTTGTTGAAGGGAAAAATAAAGACTACACCAACATTTGGTTCACTTGGTGTAATGCACACAAGTGGGGAGGAGAATTTATAGTAGGTTGGATAGGTTTTACATGAACAAAGATTTATTCTTAGTTGAAACAATAAGAGAAGGTTGTAAAGTAGAAGTACTTCCTTTTACCCTCTCTGACCACCACCCAATTATGGAAAAATTAGGCTTTAAAGTAGACATGACAAAGGGGAAAAGGAATGATGTGGGTTTTCTTCTTAATACTAAGTTACTAAATGATAGTGATCGTAGGGATGCTATTGTATCACTAAGGCAGATCAATAAGTGGATGCATAAAGGGAAAACTGCAATAGATAGATGGAACCTGAACGTGGAAGGGTGAAAGACCCTCTTTGAGACAACTAAGAAAAAAAGAGCCATGGTCAAGAGTTGAGAGGAGGACCTTCTGTAAGAAATATTGTTTGAAGTTGAACCCAATCTTCAAAATGAGCTTTGGAATTAGGCATTACTCAAAAATTTAACCTTTGCCAATAATTTCTTGAGAAAGATCCAAGAAAATAAGATTCAGGGGTTGAGAATAAGGGCCAAGCTGAACTGGTTAAATAATGGTGACAAAGACACCAATTTTTTCTTCGGGTACATTAGGGATAATCAAATAAAAGAGCAAATTAACAAAATTTGGGTGGAGGGTTCCCCTCTAATCAACCAAAAAGAAATGATGAAGTTTTACTAGTTCTATAAGGGCCTTTTCATCTCAGAAGGGGATAATGATGAATGCACCAAGGAAAATGAATATATTAAACATCTCACCCCAAAGAAAATTATAGAACATGAAGCAAGTGAACTTGGAAATGGAATCTCGAAAGAGGAAATTAGGAAGACAATCTCCTCTCTCAAGAATGACAAGTCCTCGGGTGTTGATGGTCTTCCTACGAAATTTTATAAAACATTCATAGACTAGGTCTGTGATGATCTATTCCTAGTCTACAATGAGGCACTAGAGAAAGGCTCCATGGGAAGGAATATAAACAAAGGGATTATCAAACTACTCCCTAAAGATGGGGACATAACATTGCTAAAAAACTGGAGGCCAAATACCCTCTTAAATGTGTCTTACAAGATCTTGGCCAAGATCCTAGCATGTAGGTTGGTAGACATACTACCATCATTCATCAACAACACACAAACAAGATTCATCAAAGGGAGGTACATATTGGAGAATCTCAATGCTGGTTGGGAGGCAATGGATTGGGCAAGGAAAACCAATCAAGGAGCAACAATGCTCCTCCTAGACTTTGAAAAAGCATATGACAAGGTGGAGTGGTCATTTGTATTGCTAACTCTTGAAGCATATGGTTTCCCTAGAGCCTTTTGTAGCATGGTAAGCACACTATTTAAAGATTTAGTGGCACAAGTGGATGCGAATGGGACCCTTATAGAGGAATTTAGCTTGGAAAGGTCAATAAGGTAGGGATGCCCCCTTGCCTCAACATTGTTTGTTATTGCATTTGATGCATTACATCACATACTAAGGGATAATGTCTCTTCTCCAAAGGTAATAGGCATCACCTTACCAAACAATAATGACCTTATCAAGCTATAGTTTGTAGATGACATTGCAATTTTTTTCCAATGGGAGGAGAATAACATGAGCAATCTAATGGTCAAGCTTAGCACATTTTGAAAAGCATCAAGGACAAAAATTACTCTTGTTAAGTCTTGCATGTTGGAATGGGATGAACACCCCCGTAATTGCCTGTCAAGGTTCAATCTACAATGGAGTGGACACATAACTTGGTAATTTATCTTCTCATACCATTTGTTGTTGAACCTAACATGAAAAAAATGTGGCTTTGGATCAAGGATAAAATAGAGAGGAAGATTAATAAGTGGAACAAACAATATTTGTCCCTAGCAAGGAGAATGTAAGTTTGTCAAAAAATATTGTCATCCTACAACATCTATTTTGCATTAGTATGGTTCTTTAGTTGTTATCAAATCAATGAAATCCAAAAAAGGACCAAGAAGTTCCTCTAGTCTGATGGAAAAGGAAATAGGAAAAGCATGTTGTTAAGTGGGGATGGTGTGCCATTGACAAAGCAAAAGGCGTGCTTGGTTTAAAGTATTTGAAACTACAAGGTATTTCTCTGGCATCCAAGTGGGTAATTAGAGCATTGGATGGGTAGGAACCTTGGAATATCCTCATAAGGTAGAATTTCTAAAACTCAATTCCCAAGCAGGCTAAATCTTGGAAACTTCTCCCCTTGCGTGATCTCCTCAACAACCCTCTCCCTATATCCCATATATGATCAAATGTGTTTAAAACCATAAGGCATGGGAGCATGTAAAGAAAAACATCACCAATTTCCACTTCACCAAGTGTAATAATAGCATAATTCTTGTAACGCCCCACCGTGCTAACCCCAAAGGATAACCTAAACTAACAAATTTCCACACAATTTTTTTTTTTTGAAAGGAGAACATTACACAAGATGCACATGAACAAACATTACATGTAAAGCAATTAAACAATTACACTATCATCTACGTCCCTTGGGGTACACGTGATGACATTACAAAACCTAGAATCATACCATAACAATAACAAATGAACCAAGATTACATTATACACCATCAATAAGAAACATCCACAAATGATAATTCAACATAACAAGATTAACTTAATTCTGATAACTATAACATACTATTATCCTAAGAACTAATGGAGCATATTTCCATAGATACAACACATTAGATAATAGCTACCACAAATCATTAACCACATAAGGTTTACAAGGTACATAATACATTACATATGTTTCATTTCATTATATTGTTTAAGAATTTCAATAATAGAAGTGATCCCCAACTTGAACGAGAACAATACAATATGATAGGGTAATACAACTGAAAAGATGAATTCAAGTATTAAGACTGGATCCATCTATGACACATCTCTAAAGTCAGCACAAGTGGCACAAATCTCCAGATCTTGATCCTCAGTTGGGGACCCAATGGGGTGCATAACACATTCCACCTGACCACGTGGGTCCAAAGATCCACCCCTCGTGCTAGGAGTTGACAAGAAAAACCCTAAACCAAAATAGTCAAGTGTACAAGGTTTAACAAGACTCTGCAAGCAAAGCAACAATAAACATAAGAAACATCTCACATCATCAACATATAACCACACAACAAAATAATGGAAATCCAACAAGAACCAATTCCTGATTTCATAGATCAACACTAAATAACCAAAGAGGTGCCCACAACAATAAGACCCAAAAGCCCTCAAATGAGATCGCAATATCATCCAACAATAAATATCAATGGGAACCTTTCATTAGCATCAATAAGGTTGGCATGAGGCATATATGCAACATCAAATAACTGGAAGGAGGCTTCAACAATAAACATAAAGAAACAATTGCCTTAATATACATAAGGTACAACTGTTTCCAGAGGTACAAGAACAACAAGGGGAAACAACAAACACACAAGGTTGCTAGAGGGTGGAGTGTCATCACATAAGCTCGACATGGGTTACCCAATACAAATCTTCATAGGTTACCGACCCCCCTACCTGGTTAAACCCTGGAAACCTCAACCGATCCCCGACCCCCATTCTCACTCATGCGAGATCAACATACCTTTCAAGAGGACAAGGCAGTTGATCTTTGCCATTCCAGGCCTTCCCACTCATCTCAAGGCTAAGTGAGCACTTGAGCCATGAGTGAGGCTAACTTATCTGTATTAAAGTGAGATACTACCCAAACCCACCCTAATTAATTATTACGTTATCACTAGTTAATGAAACCCTTAATGATTTACCCGTACACCGCTTTGTGCGCCAACCCCCACTGAAAGCCACTCCCCCTACTAACAAAAAAAGATTCGTAACCACAAATGGGACAAGCCAAATTGCACAAAAATATCAAAGCTAAAAGTAAATACATCAAGTGAGGCATGCACCATCTCACACTAGAATTCCATAAATAAGAAACTTCCAAGTGCAAGGCTAAACCCACCAAAATCAAAACGAGCATAAGAGCAACCATTAACTAAACCAAAACAGAAACCAACTATGAAGCAACATATTCTTTCCCCTCCTCTGGAAGCCCACGAAGATAGACTACCCAAAATCCTAAAACGAGGGTAAAACGAAGCAACACAAGACTTCAAGTTACAAAATCTCCTCAAACAAAATCAACTCAAGAGGAAGTCACATCAAGATAGAACCATCAAAATCATTCATTAATCCAACATGGACCCGATGAATCAAATCACTTCCCACAACCAAGCAACTCAAAGGGGTAGGCACATCGAAATGAAATCATCAAACTAGCCTTTAAACACACAAATACACTCAATGACTAAACCCTAGAGAATAATAAACAATCAAATACATTTTATCTGATCATTCATAAATAAATAATTTAAAATAACTAAAGAAGCATAAATTCTAAATGTCCCAATAATTATTTTAACACATGCAAATTACTTTCACTAACAAATCAAAAGCAATAAACATCAAAACATTTAAATCATCTTTCTAGTTTCCTTGTATCTATTTACACTTCCATGTTCCATCAATATCCTAAACCAATTCATTATATATTTTTCTCTAAAGAAACATAAGTAGCTAACATAATCCTTTCTTTTAATTATAGAAATACTACCACCAAATTACAAATAATGGGAATTAAAAAATAACCATTCACTCGTTTATTACCAAGTCATTTAGAATAATCTCTACATTTTATTTGTACATCACTATAGGAATCATTTAAGAATAATTTGAAGAGACTATATAAACTCGTTCCATAAAACACAAACCAATTTGTTTACTTCAAAAAAGATAAATAAATAAGTGAACTAAATTACGAGTATCAATGAATGCCCAACTAAATGTTTTGTTCTAACTAATCTCTAATTACCATCATGGCATCATTAATACCTAACACCAATAACCAAAGCCAATAATTTTTAATTCATTAACACGATAATAAATTCTAAAATTATTTACTATTATTCATATTATATACATCTTTATTCATGTTTAACTATTATTTATTTACTTGATTATTTATTCTTTTACTCTTATATATATATATATACTTATATATATAATTTATAATTATTCTCCTCTCTATTATGAAAAAATATATTCATATGATTAAATATATCTAAATATATATTCCATTCATTTTCCCTTAATGAAAAGTTATAAAAAAAAACACACACGTTTAAAATAAACAAAAAGAATGCTTCTTTTTTCCTCTTTAAAATCTAATACCCCTAAATTCCTATTTTATGTAATTCTTTTAAAATTAAGACTTTTTTTTTCCCACACCATGAAAAAGTAGCTTTACTATTAAAGAAAATCAAGGGGGAACTATTTATTTAAGAAAAGTTTTTAAGAGGATAAATACATGGCCCCTAAAAGAAGGCTCACACTATACCAAATTTATCTTGTCTCTTCTCTTTTTTTTTTTATATTAATGCAATCTATGGAGGTGGTATCTTAAGATCAATATAAATGTGATTAGTCTTAATGGATGAGGGAAAATAGGAAATCTCATGGGCAACGATTGAGCAACTACGCATGCATTTGTAATATGTTTTCGGTGAATTCTAGAAGCAACAATTTCTCTAAATATTTTGTATTGTAATGTTATATGTATATGTAGTTTTTATATTACGGTAATAAATCAAGGCCAAAATAAGGAGTCTACAAAAATTTAGGAAAGGAAAAACAACACCAATTTCCACTCAGCAATAAATGGTAACAAAAATACTCCGTTTATCATAAGATAACAAACATTCAAAGGGTGGAACTAAGGTGCCAGAAAACCGCTATTAAGAAAACATTAATTGTGATAGTGACCTAGATTATAGTTCACTTTGATGATCTGTACATTCAACACAAGGAAATAGTCTACTAGACAACGATATAAGGGTAGGTTGGAGGCATTTAAGTGTATCTTGAATCGGGTACAACTATACAAAGTTAACATCATAAATTAGACGAAGCAATGAATTCCCCAACTAAATACATATCCCTAACGAAGAAGGCAAGGAAACATCGAATATAAGAAATACGATTAAGCAATTACCTAGAGACTACACCTCACAACCAACTAATTTTTGGCTACCTCAAATCAATGGAAAACACATACAAAAGGCAACATTTATTCCCACAACAAGATCAAAGAAATGTAGGAAAAAGCGTGCTTTAGAATTGCAAGAGACAACGATGTATTTAGTGGAGGTAGCGGTTGGATTAAGGGAGGCATTGATAAAGTAGCAGAAGGCGGCAATAAAGGAGGCGCAATAACAAAATTAGAGGTTGTGAGTTACAAATAACAGTTGCATTTGACTATTAAGAGGCAACGCAACTCAAATACCTCAAGATCCCTGTGTTAAGGTGCCAATCTATGCAAACAATATGCCATTATTTGCTCAAGTCGGGTGCAGGGCTATCGACTAAAGATGAACAATATGTTTGTAAGATTACTTCGTACAAAGAACTCATAGAATACGGCGGACTCGGTGCAAGTTATTAACAATTAACTGCATTAAATTATGAAGTAGTAAGAAAGGCATTGAACTCAACCAAGACCGCTATCAGAGATGGCGATAAGAGAAGGCAAGGTCACAACCCAAGAGGGAGAAATCTACAGAGAAATCAAGGAAGACGAATAGGCTGGAATAAGGAGAAAACTGGGCGACTCCTCTCAATTTGAAAACCCATAATGAAATTAAAGCAATAACCTAGGAATTCCACTAGATCGAATGAAGATGAGACATGATTAAAAAGGTGATAAGTATGATGAGAAGCAGGAAATTAGTAAGGATGCTTGGATGAAGTTGGATTGTTGTAAGCAAAATGAAATGCATACATTTTAATAATGGGTCATTGGAAGTTGACATTAAGAGACATAACAAGATACCCAAAAGACAAAAAAAAAAATGGTGAGAGGATGCTCATTGAATCTAAAGTGTCGATTTTGAATACTGGCCATTTGTGGATGTGATAAGATTATTACTGAAGGCATCAAACTACCATTCGTTGAAGTGGAAAAAGGAAACAAACATTTGATTTCAATTTTTAACTTGCATGCTAATCGAACTTAGTCATAAATAGAAGACACAGTGGAAGGGAGGTGCAACCCACATACTCAGTAGGATTGATGAATATCTATACAAGCATCAGACTCCTCTAACCCCATGCACTAGCACTCATGCACAAGGACCACAACCACAATATATGCCAAACTAAGAGCCAACATGGTATATTTTTCCTTCATTGCAGTAACACGTCCTTTTTTTTCGCCCATGAGGGAAATTTTTTTCATACATTTTAAGTTATGATATTGCTATCAGGATTCAACCGTGTAGTTTCGAGTCAAACTCATTGACCCATGTTTCATGAGTAGTGGTTCAACAAGAACCCATCTCTCATGATATCGAATGGTCCACTTAGCACTCATTGCATCTAGGTGATGCTCATAGAGGTGAAGCATTGGATGCAAAGAAAGACACGTCAACAGTTTGATAGAATGTGGTTGCTTATACCAAACATGTGAACTTGGAAGGAATGTCTTGAAAGAAGGTGGAGGGCACATGCAAGGCAGGTGTAAATCTTTTAGAAGCTTTATAATTTTCATTTATTAATTATACCAACATTAATCTTGTCATTAAAGTTAGCTTATTTTTCCATGCATCATTTTAATAATGAAAAGTTCTATATTTATTTTCACTCAAAATAAATAAATAAATAAAATATAACATTCTCATAATAATTTAATTATTTCTTAATAACTATATAATTTATATTATATTAATTTTCAAATTTATTTTAATTATTAATTCATTCAAATTACCATGGCAAAAATAATTCTCAATTTAAATAACTGTTTTAAGCAAAGCTATTAAGTACACCATCAAACAAACTTACTCAGAATCCAAGGACGGTCGAAACAGAGGAACACTATAATTCTTGCCCACATATCTATTTGGTGGAACTTGGAGCATAGAGGCAGGCCCTTGGCCTAATTCAAGGATGCTTGCCTTGGGCTAAAAAAGGAATCAAACTCCTCAAAAGCATTATGGTAAATGACAACCTTAAAATTTGGGATGAATTAAGCATTGAATACAATCTACCACAAATTAATTAGAGAACTTATACAATACTGAAAGAGGCTTGTAAAGACTTTAAGTTTCTAGTAGAAGTCTAAAATAATGAATTACAATATCAAGTCTTTTTGGATATCTCATGCCGCCACATATTTGACAAGGCGAGGGCATCAATCTTAACCAAATATATCTTCTTTGGGTGTCAAGGCTTGGATATCAAACATTTTAAACACAAAAATATATCCTCTTAATTCACCCTCAATTTTTGCAGCAACCCAAATACATATTATTTAAATAAGGACCATTTATAAATAAATGACTAAATATATTGGAATCTTATGAACATGTGTAAGTCTCATGAAATTATTACAAATAGGGCAATATATTTAGGAATATGGAATTGCCAACCTTTGAACTATACGAGTAAGGCAAACATTGGGCATTCAATATAGGACATTACACACATATATTAAAAGAATTACTATCCCCTCAATCTATATGAGAGCATTTATTTTAACGCTCTCATATAAATTGAGGGGATAGACTTTCTTTTAATAAAACAAAAAATCCTCCTAACATTCATTCTCTTATGACACATCATCTCTCAAAAAGAGGACATGGCGTAATCTCCAACAAGGTCCTCATCCAAGCCTTTCTTTCATAGATCTAACAAGGATTTAAAATACCATTGGAGTAGCTAGGATATTTAAATACATTTTTTGTTTATAAGGAAGGAGGAAAGGCCACACTCATTAAATGTTGTTGGAAAGATTGGATGTTATAATTGTGAGAAGATTACATGTAAAACATTTCTTACTAAGACATGTCCACCATTTTTGCTAACCTCCCTATTACTTGTTCATACAAACTATATGAACTCCTTATAATGTCTCTTTAGGGATTCAAATTATGTTTCTAAATTCTTTAAATTGACAATCAAACCCCTTCAACCTTTAGAATTCAATCTCACCATGTCTATAAACCTTGAAGTCTTGTCTCTCATGCTAAGCCCTATCTATTTCTTAGGCCTTGGATTCCCTCCCATATTGACATCAATTCTTCATTATTAGCGAGGAACCTATTCTACATTGGGACATTTGTGTTGTAGACAAAAAAATCCCCTCTCAAATATCATGCTAACTATATTCAGTAGAATAGAGTAAACTTTAGCCAAATAAGTTTGTTGTACTCTCATGTTTGCATCCAACACTTATCCTTGAGTCTTCCTTTGATTAATTCTAAGAATAATTTTTCCATTATAAAGAAGATGATTCTTAGTCCCCTAAAAGAGAGTGGACCATCAAGAAGAATTTTCCTTTTTCTTGCTTTTATTTTTGTTCACCATAGAACATCACATTATAGTTTCTATAGATATTTTCTATCTTAGTCTCTACCATTGAGAAGGGGGTAATTTTGAAGAGTTGACTAGGCCAAATAAATATCAAAGACATAATTAAGCTTGTCTTAGAGGTTTGTGTTTTTTCTTTATATACAACTTGTCTTATTGTTTAGTAGAAATCAACATTCAATTTAGTCTCTCATTTGTGCTAGATTGAGAAGAGAATGCTCATGCTTACACTTGTATTAGCTAACAAACCAACTATTTTGTTCACCTATCTAAAACAAAGCTTAAAGTTAACATTTCAAAACAATTTGATAATCTTTTTCACTTCTTTAAGAGGTGCTATAGCTTCCAACTTGAAATCTTCCCTTTCACAAAAGGTTAACAATCACACGATAGTCTCCTATCTAATTAAAAAGGGCTCAAGGAAAAAAATGAGGTTAAAGACCTCTATTAAAACTATAACTTATACATAAGATATACTTAATAAAAATCACGATGAAAGAGCTCTTAAAATTCTCCTTTAATACACCTTAAAAAATATATATTTTGCTTGTAACTCCTTTTCCAAACCTCTCACCTTTTTAATGAATAAATATACTACACTATATTATTTCATACAAGTGCAAATTAAAATCAATACATTAATGAAAGCTTAAAAAACTAGCTAAAAGGAAAAAGAATATAGAAAAGGAGACTACTTTTTATATTGTAAAAGCATTAGAAGGTTCAACATACAAGTTTTGAATATGTACCACCTCCATTATGCACAAATAAAATAATATTGTACATCCTAAGGGAGACTCACTCCTCTACAATACCTTAGAAAATAACATGAACTTAAACATCACATTTCAATTTATCAAAGAGTATCTTTTATTTTTTAAATTAAAATTTATAAATAAAGAGGTTTTCGAAAAGTACTAAAGTCCCAAACGCGCCCTTCCACATTTTAATGCATGCGTTGAGGTTGGCAACCGACTGCTTGAATTTTAATTTTAATTATATTTTAATTAATAATTTAGGGGAAAAATACCTCTATAAATAGGATGCCACCCGTACATTTTACGCCTGGAAGCCAAGCATCAGAACATATCCACATGCTCGAGTCAGTGATATTCGCTCACGGTTTGGAGTTAACCCAAGCGAAATAAAAACATTACTGTTGAACTTAACTCTGGTTAGGGTTAGAACAAACCACAGATCAAAGTGTTGATTCGCATTCCCTCTGTTACGTTTCGGAACGAAAAAATTGAATGAAATTCTTGCAGATCTGCCCTCAACAATGAAGAGAAATCTTTCTTGAGCGGGAAATTTGAGCACCCATTATAAGGTACGCCTCCGAATTGTTTTTTAAACGAAAAAAAATTGCAGTATTTTGAAAGATAAAGCGTTGTGACTTCAGGCGTATATGTATCCTTCGCAAGTGTGGAAAAGACCGGGGGTTTTGAAGGTCTTAACGCGTCTATTCATCAATCTATTTGGTGTTTTGCTCTGGGGATCAGCTATAATTTGAAAATTTGTCTGTCTTGAAATTTTTTATGGTTATTGAAAATATTTCAAGTGGTTTTGAAAATTGTGTTCGGTGAAAGGAGGATTCGAAGGAATAGACTGCTTTTCTCCAGGAGCAGAAGATTTTTCGTTTTAAGGCTTTTCAAAAAGGGATCTTTGATTTCAACCGGTAAATCTGGGATAATTCGCTTGACGCATTAATATTTGAAGAAATTTATCAGGAAACATTCTTTCGTGCTTTTCAAAACGTTTTTGAGTAGTAAATCTTTGAAGCGATTGATGTTGAAGTGAGAAACTCGTGATTTCATATTGGCGGAGTTTTGAGTAGATTAGGTTGATGATGTTCCGTTTTTCAGAAAGCCTTTCGGTTTCCTTCTCTTGTGATTCCATCAAATAGTCGCAAGCTTTTCTAGATTATCGTTCAGACCTGTAAATTCTTCTTTATCTTGAATCTCCTTCATAGAAGTTGCCAAATGCTTTATTAAGTAACTACAAAGAAAAATAATATTGTTGGTTACTACACAAGTTAGGGTATTTCTTCCGTGTTCAAACTTTGTTTGATGCGGCACAGAAATTTCATGTGTAAATTCAACGGCAATAAGGTCTAGGATTATTGAGGAGAAAGAATAGTTTTTTTAATTAGAGTTGTCAAAGATTTCCAGGCAAAATAATTGCAGGGCAGTTTCAATTTAGGGATTCGTTAAGACTTGAAGATCACTTGCATAGAATTTTGAATTCTAGGTAACTGTTAATTTCTACAATATCAATCCCCGTGCATTTATCCGACCAAAATGTCAAACGGCCGGGCCGATAATTATTCTCGGTCATTTCAAAGGAATTCTCAGCAGCAGCAACAACTGCAGCAACAACTAATGTACTCTCAAAGAAATTATCAGCAACAGCAGCAACAACAACAACATTTCTTGCAGCAGCAAAATATCCAACAATTGCAAGCTCATGCTGCGCAGTCTACCATGCGCAAGAATCATCAACAGTTAGAGCCCACAACACATGTTCCCGCAGAAGAAAATCTGAATGAACAGGAAGAGAAGATACTTACAGAAGATGTCAGTTCAAGGTATTCATTGTTTGCGGCACTTCCATTGTATTTCATTTTAACATTTGAGATCTCTGTCTTGCATATATGTTTTTATTATCATCTATTTCCAAAATAACATTGGAGAAAACTCTGCGACTTAACTGGACTCATTTTAATTAGTAACCTGTACATGTTCATGTTCCACAATCAGTTGTATTTGCCCCTGTTGGCTGCAGCGTCGGATTCTTTATCCGAGTCTTCGAGCACGGGTTGATCTGTATTACACTTTTAATATTGATAAAATTAATTTCAGTGCGGTCATTTATTTTTTCAAGTTCTTCTTTACAGCATGCAAGAGTGGAAGGCCCAGCTGAAAATACCTCAGCCTGATTCAAGGTACAAGACTGAGGTATGAATCTTTCTTTCTATATAATGATTAGTATCTTGTGATATATTATTAAAAAATGAAAGTTACAGTGAAACTTCCTATTTTGATAGAAATGTTGGTTTATCAATACTTAAAAAGAATTACTTGCAAAAGCTTTTTTTGTATACTATTTATAAATCTTTTGTTGAACTGAAGAATTTTAGTGGATGTATTAAAACTTTATGAGCCACCTGTTGCCTTCATTTACGGAAAAAGAAGGCATGTTTTTTAATTAAGCTTCATACATTTGTTGTGGAGAGTGAGGCAATATTCATTTTGAAATATGCAACGTTCTTTTCCGGACTATTGGGACAGTAATTTTTCCAAATCTTGGCAATGACGGGGAACAGTTATTAAAATAAAATAAAATACTAATATCTAAATAAAATACAAATAACTAAAATAATTGTAAACTAAATGAAATTGGTTGGACCAGTTTTGGCTTACATCATACACCCACTGAGGTAGAGATCAAAATCATTTTTGCAGTTTTATTTTGTGATGGTGTTCCCTGATACTACCGAATTCCATCATTCCAACTTTTTATAAGTCTGCTTAAGATGCAATTCTGAAGTTTGTTTCTGCAGCTAAATCAGCCATTGTTTTTTAACCTGATAGGTGCTCAGTAGAGGCATCAAGGAGTTTCATGTTGTTAACATGTACATAAAAACTAAAACATGTCTGACATATTTAAAAACTAAAACTATAAAATAACTCTCAATTAAAAATTAATAATTAATAATAATTCTTAAGTAAATAAAATAAAATAAAATAAAATCACTCTTATAAATAAAATAAGTTCTACATTTCAAATCAAAACAAAGTAAACAATGCAAATAAAATAAAATAATTCTTAAATTGTTCTATAGTAAAATAAAATAATTTTGAAGGAAAAACTAACGCATAAGTAAATAAAATAAAATAACTCTTGAGTAAAAAGTAACTATAAAGTAACTCTTACATAAATAAAAATAGCTCTTCAAATGCAATATAATTAAAATAAAATAATATTAAAAATATTTCTAAGTAAAATAAAATAATTCTTAAGTAAATAAAATAATCCACAAGCAAATAAACTAACTCACACGTAAAAAAAAAACTCAAAACTGATATCCCTCGGTGTTTTTATTATAGATGTATTTAAGAGATCTATATTAGTGTTGGCGACAATGAGGTGCTTTTTGGGGTTGGTGGTGGCAATGGTGAATATGCTTGTATTGTTGCAATAGCAACTTCCACTGAGAGAATTTTGATGTGAATGATGATGTGCTAGGATTAAAGCACTGGAAGTGGATATACACAACTCAAATTCATTGCTAAGTCTGAGGAATGAAGACAAATAGTAGCAGAGACAGTGTTGGACAATCATTTTTTAAATTATGATTTTGTTTAGAAAATATTATAAAACTGTTGGGGACGGCTTCTCATCCCCAGGGATGATAGGGTATCCACTTGGCATATCAACTGTGGGGGATGTCTATTTTTTGGCTGAAATTTGAGGATGAGGCAAAAGACTTTTTGTCTCACACAAAACTCTCAAAAAATCCCCCTTTCTGGGGATGAGTTAAAACACTGAGGATGTGCCCTCAATGAATATTAGAAATATCTAATAGTTAATTTTGTAAGCCCATTTTATTATTTAATATTTATTTATCTAGAGATAATTCTTATTACAATGTTTTGATTTTA
>VDFB02278221.1:0-21897 GCA_007258455.2 Sequoia sempervirens | reverse complement strand
TAGCCGATAGGCTATTATAGGTGGGAAAACCACCGGAAAAGTCTATTGTCTGATACCGGAAAATGTTTCAGGCCTTCCTCTGCCGGGTTGTGGGTATTCCGATTCCAGTGACTGTAGCGTACAATGATGATTGATCTGTTCAATTGACCCTTCGCTTTCCTTAGGGGTCCCGTGTACTTTGGTCAAGCAAGACAGGAAAGGTGTGCGGCGATAGGCATGGCAGAAGCAATTAGGTACACTATTCTTACCATTGGACATTGTGGCATTTAATAAACGGATGGCGTCAACCAGATTTTGGCGTAGAAAATGTACACAAAATGCAGATTCTGGACGCTGCCTTATGTCACCAGGTATGGCTCTGGGTGCGCTTATGTAATTCCGCACCATTTTTGGGGTCTCCGTTCTTGCCCTCCAATTTACTCGGCCACCAAAACTTCCCTGTTAGCAATAAATGTTAAGAAAACTTATATTTCTCTCACCTGGAGGCAAGGCGTTGTCGACATAGTTTGGATTGGAATTTGAAGTGAAGGGAAGAACAGAGACTGTTGCCAAAAGCCCTGCAGAGATTTCGACTGGTTTAGTTTAAATTGTTGCTGAGCAATTTGGGTCAGTACCATCCTCCCAAATCTTGAAGCTTAAAGGCTCATCAGAACCTCAGACTGACTTGAATTGATATTCTGTTTGGTTATGTTTGCAGTGGAGTGGAGGCATTGTAGCAGCTCTGCACGAGAGGCATTGAAGTGACACCCACCCGCGCTTCTTCCATTTGGACAAGCTCAACAATCAGTGAGCCTTCAATACCTGATTTATGTTTTACTTTTCTAGTTTTTTACTTTTCATTTTTTATGATAAAGACTCATTTACAATTTACCAAGTAAGAAAATAAAACTATACATTAGTAGAAAAAATAGTACCCAAGTAGTTAGCATTCGCATTCTCATCACAGACTTCTTGGCAGCGCTCATAACCTTCATCAAGGATCTGCAAGGTCCCAGTAGGCACCAAGTCTAACTCCACATCCAGCAACCGGCTCTTTCCTTCTTTCTTCATCATGGCCGCCTGCTTAAACACAACATCATGCACTTTTTGCTTTGATGACAACATAGGCCTTCCTGAACCATCTGTCACCAAACCAGCTAGGTCAGGGAATTACTTTTGCTCCTGCAATCCTAGATACCACATACCCACCCTGGTTGTAGTTTTGAAAACACGCAGACCAGCATAGTTTCTTTGAACCAGCTATGATATACTATGGTCTGCACAAAGCATTCTTGTCTGCCTCTTCAAGTACCTAGGCATCTACTTGCATTCCTATGTTTCTTGTTTCTCCCTATGACAGTCTTGATGACTATCCCGAAGATTTCTCACAGGTGCATCACAACACAGTCCTTATCTTCTCACCATCACCATTCTTCAACAGTCACAATGACTGCAAATATAACCCCAGTAGTAGGTTCTCTGAAAGCTCATAACTGTCTAACACATCAGAAGAGTAAAGCTGAGAATAAAGTGTTACAAGTTGACAAGTATCCACCATTATTCTCACCTTCTCAAATCTACATTTCTCTCCCAATTGTTCAAAGGCTATTTCATCATTTTCATAGGTCTGTTCTTTCCTTATTTTGCTTATTCTTTGAAAGGACAACCATAGAGAGAAAGAGGAGGCGTAAGGGGAACAAAAGACCCTCTGTTAGAGGTGACTGTTATTCATTGTGGTTGACAAGAATATCGATTGGACGTGGCCTTTGTGTCATTTGGATCACCCTAAGGTCCCAATCCCTTGGCTGCCCCGAGTGTAACAACCGCACTGTAGTTTGAGCGTAAGCCAATGTCTGTGCATTTAGTTTCAGAGTAGTTATCATGCTAGGTTGGTTGGTAACATTAATATTGGGGAAGGTGAAATTTAATATCAGCAGCAAGGGTAGCAGCACGTCCGCTTTCTATCCAAATATTATTATTAACTGGATATGAAGGATTGGTTAGATCAAAACAGCAATATTAATATAGCCGGCAGTTATTCCAATACTAACTAATCTACGACCATAATTTGCATTTCTATTTTAAATCCTTCGTTATCTAGGTGATCACCCTCCCAAAATATTCACGAACTTCTTTTACTTTTATACCCACTGATAGTATTGATAAGTACTATTTTCTATTAATGGTATCCTAACGTAGAAATTGCATAATCATTTCGCTGAGTTTTCCATTTCGTCTGTATTGTCATTCTTTATTTTGAAGCAAAACGCAATAGTATAAGGCTAATTTTTTTTAATCAAAATCAAGACTTTAATAGGTATTCTGCTAAGATTCACCCGGTTATAAGGTAAGTTAATAATACTGGGTTAATGTTGATCTCACCAATTTTGTCCTCATCGCAAGGTGTAATATTGATATGAATTTTAAATTCATTTATATCAATGTAAATTCTTCTCTGAGGTTGTAGTAAGTAATTTTAAACATAACCCCAACATTATTAGTAAGAGATCACAATGTAACTATCATTCCGATAATTTCAAGATAAAAAGGTCGTGTAAAGTAAATTCTTTCGTTACTTGTGTACCTAAGGGCAATTGAATAGTTGTTATATTGGTTATCATTATTGATTAATCTTGTGTAATAACATTTTAAACATAATTACAATAATAATAAGTGTAACGCAATAAAAAGATAATAAGTAATAATAAATCAAGAAGTTCTACTGCAGTAATATTTTAATCACAATAATTAAGTTATAAAAACAATATGCTTCATAACTATAATATTATTTTGGAGAATAATATTATATTGTGAATAACACTTTTAAGAAGTAGTATTAAAATTGTAAATAATGTTATTAAATTATAAATTATATTGAAAATTATACTATTTACAAAATTAAAGGAATAATGTTTTAAATAATGTTATTGTGGTTGATTTAGTAGCAATAAAATTATAAATGAGTAGATGTTATTGTTAAGAGGTTAATTTGAGAGTAAATATTATTATTATTCATTGATTAGCTATTTGATGTTATTATTTTTATTTAGATGAAAGTAATTTTTAGTAAGGAAAATTGAGATTTAAGGTGAACTTGTTTCCTTTAAGGTAATGATTAAATAATTTAAGGGACAATATGTTGGTGATAATATCATATAGGAGAATGCTAATATTATTTATGTCTAAATTGTGGTTAATAATAATGATAATAATATTGTAAAGTGCAAGTGTAAATATTCAAAGGGGTTTTACCCTATGTAAAAATAATAATAATAATAATAAAATATTGGTATTATAATAAGCATAAAATGAAACTAATATGAAAATCAATATTAAAACTACAAAATGTATTTGGAAAATTTGAGTAAAATAATAGTATTATTAGAGAAAGAATTGATAATAATTGTAGTGGTAAAATTGGTAAATTATAAATATTAAGAGAGTATCGAATACAATTAATGGTATAGATTATTTTAATAATATTGTTTTATAAATAAATTAAGTTATTGTTAATTGATTAAATAATAATAAAATTACTATTATAATTTATAGAAGTAAATATTATTGTTATTATCTTGGTTAAATAATCTGGGTTTTCTCCTCAAGTAGTCATCTGAGCATAAATTGGTTTTCGTGAAAAAAAATAGGGTTAGTAATATTGTGTTACTAATATTAGGGCTTAGTTTGCCTTTCTCACCCAGATGTAATAAAAATTAAAATAAATGAATAAAATAATAATAAATAAATCACAATATTTTAAAATATTTATCATATATAGATTAAATAATCAAAATGATAAATCATAATATTTTAAAATATTTATCATAGATAAATTTAGAAAAAAAATTTAAAAAAATATATAAATTGAAAGATCAAATAAATAATCAAAGAGATATGATCAAAAAACAAATAAATATAAATTACTAAGAATTCAAAATATTTATTGTAGATAAACTAAAAGATCAAATAAATAATTCAAATATAGAAATAAATCAAAAAGATCAAATAAAAATGTTTACCATGATAAATTGAATGATCAAAGAAAAAAAATCAAAAAACAAATAAATAGTTCAAAGAGAGAGAGAAAGGGAGAGAGCATCAAACTTAGGGTTAGGGTTAGCATTAGGATTAGCGTTACACTTAGGTTTGCTGTCAAGTTTAGGGTTAATAGATATAGTTAGGGAAGTATCTAAACTAAGAAGGATTAATTTTGTTTTTTGAAAGAAAGGGTAAATAATTAGGTAGAATCGAATTTTCTTTAAAAGAAAGGAAATTTCCCATTCTATAGTAAATAAATTTAAAAGATGGAAGTAAATACTGTTACTAATTAATAATAGTATTCATCATTGATGTAATTATATATATATATATAGGGGATGAATAAGTAGTTAGTTAAATAAATAAATACATTGTATATAGGAAAGAGATATTTTATTTTGAGTTTAACATTGTTAATATTAAGGAAATATTATTACAAAGAGAACTATTAAGATATTAACATTGTCATTGTAAAGAGAGGATTAATAATTGTTAGTTGTATTTTTCTTGCCCTTTTGTAAAATATGTATATTGCATATTCTCAACCCTCTTAACTATAATAGCTTTGTCGAATTTAAGCTAATTACCTTATTCAACTTTTTGGACTCATTGCTCAGTTAGTTTGCACATACCCTATAAAGTAATGTTTTGTGAAATAGTTATTTTACATGATTTTTTAAAATATGGTTTAGTAGCCTCTACCAAAACACCTTATATTAAATCATCACCATGTTGTTGGGTAGAAACCCAACCTAGAATAATTATTTAATCTACCTAGCCCATTATGCAATGCCTTATATGCAAAGCCTAAATTATCCAATTACTAAATGTTATTTGGGGCTCACGCTAGATTTGAAAGATTTAATAATAAGTTGCACTCAAAAAGAACAAGTCATAGTTACCTCTAAGTATTTTGGATGTAGAGATTCTTAAGTTGCCCCCCCCCCCCAACACGAATATTAAAATAACTATTTTAGAGTCAACCATTCTTGTAGTACACTAAATTGTCCAAACTTAGACATTTAAGTCGTTGGAAGGAATTTGATTTTTACCCTCCAAGAAACTCGTCTATAAGGAGTCACCCAACATGAACCCATCGCTAATTAAACCTTGAGTTGTACCTCATTCAAGTGTACTATTACCAATATAGTGATAGGCTTAGGAGTTGTGTTGTATAATGGTGGCCCGCTGCGAAAGTGTTAGGTTGCTAATGTATGTTGTGAAAAAATAAAAAAAAATGTCGGGATTGTAAATGAATAGTTCTAGCAGTGCAAAAATGGTCACCTAAATCACACAGCTAGGAATAAGTTAATAAGCTAAATGGGAGTTTGGGATTGATAGCCAGTTCCAAATTGCGTTTATTATAAATATCAATTAAGAGGACTTCTGTGTTGATTGATAGGCTCCAACTAAAAAATCTTTCAAAAAACATTCAACTAACCTAAAACTCCCAACCTTCTTTTTATATAGATAGAAGTACTTTTGGTAAGCTAAATTGACATTAAACTCAGTTTAAACACTAGCATGAGTATAAGCTTAATGATTTAGCTATACTGTTTGGTGAGATAATTAATAATATTACCAGTGATTAAATTGGCCATTTTAAATAGTATATGGTGGCCATTTTCAAAGAGTTATATGTTTGGGATAATATTTTCTATGTTTAGACTGAGGTAAATAAAAAAAATACTATTACTGTACGTTGGAACTGTGAGTACTCAAGGGGTATTACCCCATGTATAGAAATAAAATAAAATAAAATGTGAAATCTTGGTGTTAAGGAATACTATATTACTGCAGTAGATAGTAAATGTGCGATGATATCCCATAGAAATTATTAGGGAAGTGTCCGTTTTTTTCCCTTTTACCTTCATTTATTTACTAGGAAAAAAATAGAAGACTAAAAGTGTATTTTTTTGAACTGCTTAAATAAGCTTATTCGCTATCAGATGAAATTAAGTTTTTTTTTTGCTTATCGAATGAAGTTAGATTAAATAAGCTTATTCGGATGAAATTAAGCTTTTTTTGTTTATCGAATGAAGTTAAAGTAATTTTTTATAAAATTACTATTGTAATAGGAGTAAATATTATTCTTAGTATGAAGAGGTTATTTGTGATAGTAAATGTTACTATTATTATTCATGGGTTAGTTATTTGATGTTGGTAAGGTAAAATTGAGATTAACAATTGAAATTTATAAAAAGGGTTAATTTGCGAGTAAATGTTAGTATTATCATTAATGGGTTAGTTATTTAATATTATTCTTCTTATTTAGATAGAAGTGATTTTAGTAAGGTAAATTGAGATTAAAAAATTGAAATTTATAAAAAGGGTTAATTTGCGAGCAAATGTTCATATTATCCTTAATGGGTTAGTTATGTGATATTATTATTTTTTATTTAGATAGAAGTAATTTTAGTAAGGTAAATTGACATTAAACGCGGGTTAAACTTTATCATCAGTATAAGCTTAAAGATTTAGTTATAATCTTTAGATGAGATAATTCATAATATTACCAATGATTAAATTGTCGATTTTAAAGAGTATATGGTGCCATTTTCAAAGAGTTATATGTTGGTCTAATATTATTTATGTTTAGATTGAGGTAAATAGAAATAATAATATTAAAGTACGGTTGAAATGTGGAATATTGGTATTAAGGATTATTTGACTTTTGAGTAAAATAATCGTACTATTGTAGAAAGAATAAATAATAATTATTGTGGTAAATTTTGTAAACTATAAATACAAAAAAGGGTAGTATAGTAATGGGATACAATTAATGGTACACATTATATTTAGTAATACTATTTTATAAATTAAAAACGTTATTGTTACTTGGTGGTATACTAATAAAATTACTATCATAAATAATGTTATTGTTAATTGGTGGAATAATAATAACATTACTATTATAATTCCAAATAAGTTTATTCTTAATTCTGATAGATAGCGTTATTCTTAATTCCAGATACTTCATCCACTTATATTGCCATTTAGATTTTCTCAACTAAAAGTGAATTGGGAAAAGGGTCTATAGAGACATATAGCCAACACATCTTTCCAGATTTCCAATTTTATTCACAAGTCTTCTCCCATTAATTACATCAGTTTATATCCTCTATATTTCTTTTCATTGCAATGCATACTTTTATAGACCTTAAACTAACGCACTTTTCATGTTACAAATATTAGGCTTACATGTGCTTGAATAAATGTGCTTTCTAAAAAAAAAAGTAGTGGGTGGAATTTAATAATAGTTATGTATATAGATTTTGGATTTAATTGTCCTGCTTCCTTATTGTTAAAAGGAAAATAACATCATGAATATAATCGGAATTTTAATCTATATTTATATTTTTTTAACTTGATTATGCATATAAGCGAATTTGTATGTTTGTGTATTGGTCTATGCTATTTCTTAAAAAAGTGTAGTTTAATTTTAAATCTATTCCTAGGATAGAATTATTTAAAAAAAAAAAAAATGCATCTTTTTATTTGTTGATCTAAGGACAAATATATGACTAATTCAACTAATACAAGATCTCCCGTCATCACTTCCAAACATGATCGTAAAGATAATCATTATTTCATTTTACAAGCATTCCTTAGTGAAGATTTTGTTTCCATTGTGGTTGTCATTTTCCCACCCCATTTCCAAATGTCCTTTTACAAATCACACACATGCAACTTTTATTGTTATAAAATAATCACAGTTGTTCCTATTTAAAAACTCCCCAGGTGATGGCAAACTTGCACCCACCAGCAGACATTATCACAATATCTAGCAGCTCGTCTGAGGGAGACATTACAGGATCAAAAGCTAATGATGCTCCTCCCTCACCTTCAGACTCTTCTTCTGTTATTTGGAGTGGCGTCTACAAGAGCAATGTTGCAGTCCTCGCAGAGAACATTGTGAGAGGTTGTGAAGAGACTATTGAAGATGCTAAAAAGACATGCGAAGAAGCCTTCCAAGTGGAAAACCATGACATCGAGATGGTGCAACAGGCAGTCCAAAAGTTCCATACAGCTTATTTTGTTTTGGATGCGTATTGCGACTTCCTTCGAGCAATGAAATATGATGCATTGTATGGAATGGGAAATGGTGCTAGGATTAAGGAAGATTTTCTAAAACTCCTAGCAGACATAAAGTAGATTGTAAATAGCTTGCTTAAGATAGCTACTTGTTTTTTGTGGTTTTGGGGACAATCATTTTTTTCTTTGTGACAAAACATGACGACAACAACTTATAGCTTTTTTTTTGA
The DNA here is from genome assembly GCA_007258455.2 of Sequoia sempervirens. Lineage (NCBI taxonomy): Eukaryota > Viridiplantae > Streptophyta > Pinopsida > Cupressales > Cupressaceae > Sequoia > Sequoia sempervirens. The sequence continues at coordinate 13,615 of VDFB02278221.1, read as the reverse complement.
AGATGAGGAGCATGCCTTCCCTCTTGATATGGAATGTAATACAACGCCTACTAATCATCCAACCCCTTCTTTTCCCTAGCACAACAAGCAGTAAAACCTTATATCTGGTTTTCAAAAATCTACTATGTAGTGGGAAGAATGTACAACTCCTTCCCCCCCACTCTACTACTTTTTCCCTTGGTCCTTTCCATTGTACATATGCATCAACCAATACGGCAATTGACTCAATGTATCTACGTTCTACTTTTTTGTCTTGTTCACTCCATGTATCTTGAACCTATTCTAATTGAACTATACACATGTATCTTTGAGCTGTTGCAATCAAAACTATACATATTCCATGTATGCAACTGACTAAAAATTAGTATAGCTGATAGTAAATTGCATAGAGAGTATCTAATTTTCCTTTCCTCTCTCCACATAATGAGGTAGATGTTCATAAAAAATGTGCATAATTGAATTATTCCTAGCCATGTTGCTACTTCCACCCAACTTCAATTTAGTTGCTTGGCTCTTCTTTCGACTACTCGAATTTATCTACCAATAAGTTGCTATAGTTTGATGAAAGGGTTGTTCTATTGACTCCTTTGCACAAGTGCCTTACATCCAATACATTTGTGCAGGATTCTCTCCTTGCCTTGCACCATGGCAAGCTTGTTGACTCCAGATGCAATTAGATTGATGCATGGAGGAAATGTCACTTTGGAACCTCATGTCCAAGTCATAGCTATCTCAAGTTTTGGCTTTGAATATACGCACATCAATCGATATAGGTTGGAAATCTCTGATGGTGTGCACAAGCAGAAAGCATCGTTGCCAACTAAATATAACTCCTACATAGAATCCAATGTGCTTGTACCTGGCTCCATCGTGCAACTGAATAGATACAGTTGTCCTCAAACAGCTAGCACACGGTATGCTCATGATCTATCTTCTACATGGCACAGGAATAAGTGAGACCTACTCTCCTCTTAGATTTTGTTACTTATACTTTATCTCGCTTTGAATATTTAGGTGGATTGTTATTGTCGACCTTGATATTGTGCACACAACACATGCTATTGTTGGGGAGCCAGTTTTCCTATGCACAAAACATCTTGAACAACTTGAGCACTCAACAGGAGAACCCTCTAGCTTGGCCACTTCTTCAAAAAACCCTTGCGTTCCTGAAAGACTAGCTCCTCGACGTCTACTATTTGGGGTCAATCCAATCCTACCAAAGGAGGCACCACTGACAATAACGCCTATCAAAAACTTGAATCCATTTCAACCAAGGTGGACTATTAAAGGTCGTGTAACTGTGAAGACTGATATACGTAGCTACACCACACAGAAAGGAAGTGGCCATATCTTCACCTTTGATATCATAGATTGTGAAGGAACTGAGACACGTGTGACATGCTTCAATGAAGCAGCTCACACCCATTGTGATAAAATTATCGAAGGAGCTACATACACATTGTCTGGAGGCACGGTTCGACCTGCTAATAGAGTCTACAACAAGCTTAATAGCGGGCTGGAAATTTCTCTTATGCCTGACTCAAGGGTTTCCCTCTGTGAAGATGATGATTCCATCCCTAAAGAGCACTACTCTTTTACACCCCTCAATGCATTGGTAAGCAAAAGCAACGGTTCAAATGTTGATGCAATTGGAATTGTCACTTGTGTACATCCATGCACCACAATCAGGAGAAGAGATGGGACAGAGGTCGCAAGATGAACCTTAACAATTCTTGACATGTCCAACACAAATATAAATGTTACTTTATGGGGGTCATTAGCCGAAAAGTAGGGTGCACAGCTGCACGAGAAATACCTCATGCGTGAATCACCAGTACTTGCTATTCGAAATGGGCATGTGGCTGAATTCAATGGAAAGGTGATCAACACCTCATCCACTACAAAACTATCGATTGAACCTCAAATAGAAGAGTCAGAACAGATTAAAACATGGTTCAAAGAAAATGACGCTACCATTCAGGCTTTGACTACTAGCTCCTTTCACATGGCCCCACCTGCTAGAAGACTGACGATCAATGCCATTCGTGAAGAGGCTCGAAATACAGCTCAACCTCTACAATGCATGTTGGTGGCAACAACACGATTCATAAAAACTGACTCATTTTGCTATCCAGCATGCCCTTCCCACTCAAGTAACAAGCCTTGTAAGAAAAGACTATCACAAACAAATGATGGAAAGTGGTTTTGTGGAAAATGTAATGCAATATGTGATACCTGTGACTATAGGTATATACTTCAAGTCAAGTTGCAGGACCACACAAATATAATATGGGCAATTGCATTCGACGAAGGGGCGACACAACTCATGGGCGTGCCTGCAGACAAACTATATAGTCTACAATTTGATCAAGCTGCTGATAGAAATGTGGAAGAGGTGATTAGGAGTGTCTTGAACAAGCATTATGTATTCACATTGCATTGTAACCTTGAAATGTACAATGCAGAGCAACGCTTAAAAGCAACCATTTCCAAGGTCGAACAACTAGATTACATTGAAGAGAATAGTTTTTTGCTCAAAAAAATCCAGGAAATCTGCAATGCAAAAGCTCCTCCCCCCATTGAGCCCGTTGTTGTGCCACAACTTGTTGTGGAACTCGTAGGCTCACCCTAGCCATACTACAGCCCCTGATATAGTTGTGATGGTCTCTTTACAAGTGTAGTATGACTACAGATGGTATGCATGGCAAAAAAAAACTCATGTTGTACATAACTATGGCAATATCTTTTTCTTTCTAAAAAACTATCATGTTAATGCCTTTAGATGGATATAAATATGTAAAATATTGTTTCTCTTGATATACAAAAAAATGCACATGTTTGTTTAGCAGCTTACATATGCACCTTTCTCTTGTGCCTCCAAATTGTGTTCCTCCTCATATTGCAACATGCATTCGTCAACCAATTAGGAATATCTTTACATGTTCATCTACATTTTGGTTATATAAGCATTTTTTTTTTCATCTGGTTTTGCTATGCTCTTATTCCTGATCTACCCTGACGTGTCCAGACCCAAATATGGCAGACTCCTCAATAGGGAACAATGCAAGTGACCCATATAAAAAGGAGGTGAGAAGACAACAAAACCGGGAAAGAAATAGAGCTTACTATGCTCGCCATAGAGAAGAGATAGCTACTCGAAGGCGACTAAAAAGATTGCATGAAAGTCAAAATAGCCCCCAGCTAGCAGAAGCCCGAAGACTACAAGATTGTGAGAAAAGTCGAGCTTACTATGATCGTCATAGGGAGGAAATAAATGCAAAAAAGCGCAATAGATCTTTACAGAAACAAACATGCCTAGATGAACATGGAACAACATGCATCAACAATGATAACTTCATGATGGTGATGAAAATTTTTTTGTCAAAGAATAGATGCACTGTCCAACCGAAAAACATGCATTGTATGCAAGGAATGTTACCCAGGCATGCACATCCATTCATCAGGTGCTAACGCAACTTGTAAGAGATGTTTCGCTGAGAGAGGCATCCATCGGTTCTCTGCACTCAACAACATGGACCCAGGAGAGCAACCGTTTGTTTTGAAAAGACTCACCCAAGTGGAGGAAATGCTCATTGCCAAAATCAGCCCAGTACTACAGGTAACCCACACTATTGGAGGCCAATATAGATATAGTGGCCACACGATTAGCTTCCCGCAAGATATCACTAACATTTCAAAAGTTCTTCCACGAAGAATACAAGAGTTGGACATTCTCATAGTTCGAAGATTGCATACAGAAGGTCATTATTATGATTGTTATGTCAGTAGAAGTCATATCAGAGATGCGTTGCAATACAAAGTCAAATATGACCCATACTATCATGATGTTGCAATAAGTTTTGAGCACTTAGAGCAATTCCCTGAAGCAAGAACAAACATATCGAATATGCTACATACCCTTGAAACCAATGAAGACATGGTCGTTCCAAGTAATGAAATTGCCTCTGATGGGGATGATATTGAACGCAGCATAGTAAACACATCATCATTTATGGCTAGACTTCCAAATAGATGCTGTGAGTTAGAAATTATTAAGAAAACATTAGACCTTGACGACAACACAAACAACATTATAGACTGGCCTGAAATAAACTCATCGCCGATAAATGAATACAATACTGAAGGGGTTGCTTGATATGGCATTTCCAACACTCTTTCCAACTGGAGTTGCACTACAAATGCAACCACGAATTAGGGAAGTGCACATGCATGAGTATGCACTCCACTTAATGAGATTTCATGACCATAGATTTGGAAGGCATCCAAGGTTCCGATATTTCATGCTTAATCTTATGATGCGGCATCATAGCCAAGGGCTTGCTGTAGTTTTCATAAAAAAAAATGCAGAAGAGAACATGCCAACCACTATTGAGGACCTTCGAGCACACTTGAAAAACTTACCTGACACACAATTAGCTCAAGAGCTCATGCACTTTGGCTCTTCAATGCGAGGCACAAGACCATATTGGAACAAATGTCGTGCTGAACTAACAAATATGATCAACCAGATAGGGTCTCCCACTCTATTCTTCACATTAAGTGCAGCAGACACAAAGTGGCCAGACCTACAATGTTTGATCTCGGATGGTGTGCCGGTAGGAATGCAAACAAATAAACAGCGCTTAGAAAATGTAGTCAACAACCCCCACACCACATCATTGTACTTGCATCAGCGATTCACAGTGTTTCGTGAAGAGGTAATTGAGAAACTCCTCAATGCAAAAGATTACTGGTACAGGTATGAATGGCAGCATCGTGGCACTGCACATGTACATGGATTCCTTTGGCTCTATGACGCACCAAACATGGATAAACTTGATTGGGATGACAGTGTAGCAGTTCAACAGGCTAGGAAATTCTTTGATAGGTATGTCAGTGCTTGGAATCCCCGTGCTGCATCAGCAAGAAACAACTTGATTTTTTGATCTTTCCAAGACGATCCTTGCTTACTAGACACAACACAAATATTTGCTACAGACCCCTCTCATGACTATGAAGAGATCATAAATCGTGTCCAAAGGCACACAAAATGCAGAGAGGGGACATGCTTGCGAAAGAAAGGGAAAAAGGTAGAATGTCGATACAAAGCTCCATGGAAAGAGAAAATTATATCTACCCTATCACGTGACAACTGTGGGACAAAACAATATGAACCTGCACGGAATGATGATAGGTTAAACATACACAATCCATAAATGATTTCAATCTGGAGAGCCAACATAGATTGTCAACCTGTCATCTCACGAGCAATTGTTCTAAAATACATTGCCAAATATGCATCAAAAGCAGAGAGAGCATCTAAGACTTGTACTGACATGCTAGCAAGAATATCTGCAACCCAAAAACAAGATGTCCCAGCCCTCGCAGCATATCAAAAATTCATGGCAGAAATCATGGCAGAGCGTGATATTGGAGCACAAGAAACATGCCATATGCTTCAGAAATTGCCGCTTAATGTTTGTAATCGACCTTTTACATCTTTGAATGTTGGACGCAAAATGTTCCATCGAATAACAAGAGGTCCACATGAAAGCCATCTACAACCTGGCTACCTTCATTCGTACATTAATCGACCTCCAGAATTGGAGACAACAATGCTACTTGAATCTGCACGATCTTTCTCATACTCTGCGAGTCGCAAGGGATGCAAGTGGAAAGAAAGAAAGGTCAAAGCGATTGTCAATGTTTTCCCAAAGTTCTACACCATCCCAGATGAGGACTCAGACCAGTTTCAAACTTTTTGTTGGAGCGAGCTCCTATTGTACAAGCACTTCCGAAGCTTGGAAATCGACATAGGGATAACTAAGGATACAATACTTGCAAATTGGAAGCAAATGAATACATCCAAATATGATGTATGGCATGTCCCGCACACCGCCCCGTCAGACAAAAACACCGACGATGTAGAATCAGACAGTGAAATTGACATGGACAAAAGGGACATGCTAGAAATGAATGAATGGGAATTATTTTCGCAAATGGGCCCCTCAAACAACATCAGCCTAAATGAGCTTGACCTGCTTGGCATGCGTGAGTTTGATAGCAGCTACAGATGGGAACAACTTTCAGTGCCCCAAGAGCTTCATGAAATTGCCACACAATTTATAAACATGGAGAAAGCATGTAGCCATGAAAGGCATGCTCCAACTAAGTATGATGTCCCAGACTATACATTATCTTCCAAACAAAAACTAGCACTCACACATATTATCAACCATAGCAAACATCAGTCAAATAAACCATTACACATGATTATTCAAGGGACAGCAGGTACAGGGAAATCATACTTGATTGCTCACATAAGAAAAGCACTTGATACTTACAATCTGCACCAGCAACACCAACTACTCACATTGGCTCCTACAGGGGTTGCTGCATTTAATATACATGCATCAACTATACATTCAATGCTTCGAATTCCTGTCAAAGAAATGCACCCACTACAAGGCCAATCATTAATAACATTTCAGGAAGAGATGAAACACATAAGATATGTGTTGATTGATGAGATGAGCTTCATAGGACCAAAGTTGCTACTGAAGATAGATGCGAGACTACGTGAGGCCTTCCCACATCGACAACATCTTTATTTCGGTGGTGTGTCAATAATCCTAATAGGTGACCTTGCACAACTCCCGCCTGTACTGGACAAGCCTATTTACACATCACACTCAAATGCAAAAACACTATGGGACCAGTTCACGACCGTTGTCACCTTAGACACAGTGTTTCGTCAACAAGGTGAGACTCCAGACCAAAGACAATTCCGCCAACTATTGCAAAACATACGCAATGCAAAAGCATCACAAGAGGATTGGGAACTTTTAAAAACACGCACAGATAAGCATCTCACCTCTAGCGAAAAAGAAATATTCGACAATTCAATGCACTTGTTTGCTACCAATGATTTAGTTAGACTTCACAATAGAAGAATGTTGAAATTGTTAAACCATCCAATTGCAATAAGTGCTGCAACTACCACCAGGGCTGAAGCAGATAATGCAACTACTGATGAACAACTTGAAAAGCAGGTATTACTTTGTAGAGGGCAGCGCATCATGCTGACAACCAACATATGGACACAAGCAGGCCTTGTAAATGGAGCTTTAGGTGAAGTTGTTGAGATAGTTTACAGCCTTGGTTCCAAACCACCAGATGTTCCACTTTATGTTGTGGCAAGGATCGATAATTATAGTGGGCCAGCATGGAATGCAAATGACCCCAAAAGTATACCGATAATACCTGTATCATTGGGCAGTCGTAGGCAAATTCCACTCACAATGGCATGGGCTATTACCATACACAAATCCCAAGGCCTAACGCTATCCAGCGCAACTATCGACATTGGAAAAATATAACGCCAAGGACTTACATTTACAGCTATATCCTGAGTGAAATCGTTGAACAACCTTCGTATTCAGCCAATGTTCTCCTTTGAGAGATTCTCAAAAATGCATAACCACCCATACACAACTATGAGAAAAGAAGAGGAAGCCCGATTACAACAACTATCTCTAAAAAGTCAAGGTGCACAACTCTTTTCCCTTTCTCCCTCATGTCGCTCCTGCATATTCATATATCAGCAATTTCTCTTTTAGAAAGTAAATATAGATGTATATTTAATAGTTTTATAATAAATTGAACATGGAGCAATCATTGTACATTTCAACAAATAATGTTCCCACCTAACCGTTCCATTTCTTTTGCTTTGCAGGCCTTGAAACCGAATGGCATATATCATAGCTCCTCACCATCAAACACCAACAATTGTACTGTGTTTAGTCCAAAAAAAAGTTCTAATACAAAATTGTTCACCAGTATTTTGACTTCTCATAGCACACATTTTGTATATCATGAACTACCAACAAATGTACTTGGCCCCAGTTGAGCTATAATGTTTGACACTTCAACCATTTAAGATAATATATTGTATTCTTCATCCACTTGACATGTTCTACTCTACTTAAAAAAACCAAATTGCACTTTCCCCATGCATTCTCCCCCCTCTCTGCCCTTCGAATACACTACCATAGTATACCCTCCTATCGGCGTAACCCTTGCGCCTTGCTAAGGTGCAAGCTAGTGACGTAATTTTAAGCTCAATTTACAAAGCTAAAAAAATCCAAACTTGAAATAAAAGGTTATGGATTAGATTATGTGCAAGGAGAAGATCGATATTTGCGAATGTTGTTCAAAATATAGAAATGGTTAAAAAAACAGCAAGTTTAAGCCATCAAAGATAAGCATGGACAGTTGCGTATAAAAATCCAGTTGTCATTTCGACGCTTTCGGAAAACTAAATCGATGCTATCCATTCAGGTGTTCCATTCTGATTTGTTGATTCTCAATTTTATTCTAAACCATAAACAGTGAATATTTTATTTTTTAAAATTTATTCTAAACTATAAATTATATATCTATATATCTATATATATATATAATCTTTGAGGACGTAGAGATTTGTTGACTTTCAATTATCTTAAGCTTTACTTATATTTGGGGAGTACTTAGAAGTCCCATTACATACTCATGTATCGTGGACTTAAAAATTTGTTCACTTTCAATTATCTTAAGCTTTACTTATTGTAGAGAAAGAGTATTATGAGTTTATTAATTGTAGACAAGAAAAATGTTTAACACATTTTTTTAATGCTATCAAAGAGTAATTTGAATATTTAATTTAGTTCTTAATTAATTTGAGTTTGAAATGTTACATATATATAATAATTAGATTTGAGATATATTTAATTTATTTTTTAAATAGATTTTACATATTGGAGGAGATGACATTTGCAATCTAATTTTTATATTAAAAAAATCAGAAAATAAAATAATCTTAACTAATTTCATTTATCCATTCTTTTTTGACATATCTTGATTCCCTATTTTAAACATCCATAATCACAAATGAAAATTTGAAAGGTTAAACTTGACCAAACTCAATTCCCTCCCAAAATGGTTAATTCATCAAAAATCTCTATTTCAAACGTAGGATGAATAGTAAATTTGTAGTGAGCTCCACAAATTTAACAAGGTAAGAATGAGTTAGCCATAGTAAGAACCATGATATGTCAAACTATGAAAAACGTTCTTTAGATTACAGTAAATTCAAATATTCCATCCTTGTGATCTAAAAATTATCAGAAAATAATATCAACAAATTTATATAGGGAGATTTTGTTCACTTTCAAGCATTTACCTATGACGTGTAGAAGGGACGAGACCTCTTTTTCTTTTGTCTTACATCTCAATTAATTTTATTACAAATATTGTTTGACTATCCTTACAATGCACAAGGACAATGTTCTTATACCTAGAAACATCTCGAAACCATTGCATGGCACATAAGTTCTCTATTTGTAAAATATTTTATCTATTGAGTTCTTTTGTAGAGTAAGAATTTTATGAAAAGAATAAAACTGTTTTATAGAATAGAACAATTTTGTATGGAAAAAGAGGTTTCTCCTTTCTAAAAAAAAAAAAATTTAAAAAGAAGTTTTCCAAGTGGAGATGAAAGTTTCATTGAATTTTTTTAAAATTTTATTGTCAATGCCATTCATGTATAATATAACATATAAATTTTAATTGATTTTTTAAAGATTTATCTATATGATTAGATATTTACCATTCCTCTTTGTTAAAAGAAATATATAAAACTATCAGCTTCTTATAATTTTAAAACTTAAAATTTAAAACTTATCCACTATTAAAATCATAAAAAACATGTTTATAAAAACTCCTAAAAATTTTGAACAACCATTAAAATATTTTTAAAAAACCCCTTCAGGAAACTCCAACCTTAAATAAACAAATTTAATGAAATAGTAATCTCTTTAAGACTCCCTTCTGTTAAACGATAAACTAAAACTTTTTAAATGTTAAAGTCGTTGTTAAATGTTCCTTCAGCTACTTCGGGCCTTCTCATAGGACCGGCTAAAATGATGTAGTTGCTGTTATGCCCCACTGTACAAGAAACATGTGAAATCAAGAAGCCGCACATACATTGAATGAGTCCTTTGAAAGAATTTAGCATGCGGAGCCGCAAGTATACAAATTGTTAGTAAAAAACAATTGGAAATCTTTGCGGGCAGTGTAGAATTTATGCAAAATTATAAAGGCTTTGTCCTCTGGTGAGAAGCCCAACTACATATATGACTCTGAGCCGCAGCGTTACCATATTTGAGCCTTCTATTATCTAATTCTCATCTCTTTTCTTTATTGCGACCTTTCATTGCTTGTGCACTGTAAAAACCGTCCCAAAAATATAATAGCAGTAATAAATAAATAAAAAACAGGGCAAAACAGAGCAGAACAAAGTTGAAAATATATATATTTTATTCAAAAAACTGTGTACAACAGCTGTCCTCAATCACACATATATAGTTATTACATCTTTGAAGTTTGGAAGCTTCTTGCTTTCTAGAAGATTCTAAAATCTAGAAACTTCTTTTACAACAGCTCTCTTTTTTAAATATTTTTTGTTTCAAAAATAGCTACAAGAAGATTCTAGAAATATTATTTTATTTTTAGACAATCTTAACTATCTCTAACATCCCCTCTTAAGATTGGCTAGAAAAATCAAAAGAGAGGGGAACATTATATTACTATCCCCTTTTAATGTTCACCTCAATCATGCCTAGCATGCCCCGTAGTTTCAGAAATTTGGCCTCAAGCATACTCTTAGTAAATATGTCTGCTGCTTGGTCTTCACTTGGACAAAATTGGAGATTAACAAAATTTGCTTGAACAAGATCCCGAATATAGTAAACATCAATCTCAATGTGTTTTGTTTTAGCATGAAAAACATGATTATTTGCAACTTGGATAACACTTTGATTATCACAATACAAAGGAGTAGCTGAACTCTGTGCAAAACCAAGCTCAAATAAAAGGTTGCGAATCCAAACTGCTTCCTTTCCAGCTTCTTTTGCTGCTCTATATTCTGCTTCACATGAGGACAATGATGTAGTAGTTTGTTTTTTACTACTCCATGTAATTGGACCTGACCCAAGTTGAAAAATATAACCACTAGTAGATTTCCTATCATTTATATCACCTCCCCAGTCTGAATCTGTAAAGCCAATCAAAGAAACTGAGGACTTGTAACTATAATGTATGCCATAGTAAATGGTTCCACGAATGTATCACAAAATCCTTTTGGCAGCCAACCAATGAGTTTCTTTTGGTTCCTGCATAAATCTAGATACCAGATTGACTGCAAAACAAATGTCTGGTCTAGAATGTGTTAGATAAACCAAGCTACCAACAAGCTGTCTATATAAAGTAGCATCCACCTTCTTGGAAGTACATTCTTTAGTAAGCTTAATTCCAGATTGAAAAGGAGTAGGGGCTGGCTTACATTCAAGCATGTTAAATTTTTCTAAAAGATCTAAAGCATATTTTGTTTGAGAGATAAATAACCCATCATGAAGTCTACTAATTTGCAAGCCAAGAAAATAATTTAGTTCACCCAAATCACTCATATGAAATTCCCCTTTAAGATCTGATTTCAAATCATTAATTAACCCAATATTTGGTCCAACTATGAGTAAATCATCCACATAAACTGCAACAAGAATAATTTCATTGTGCAGTCTCTTTACATAAAGATTTGGATCTGATTTGCATTTTTGAAACCCATGAAACTGAAAATACCTGTCAATCTTCTCATTCCATGCTCTTGGTGCTTGTTTAAGCCCATAAAGTGACTTCTTTAATCTGCAAACAAGATTAGGATGTTGCTGATCTACAAAACCTGGTGGCTGATCCATATATATTTCTTCATATAAATCTCCATTTAAGAAAGCATTTTTTACATTCATTTGATGAATATGCCACCGAAGACTTGTAGCCAAAGAAAGAATAATTCTAACTGTATTCATTTTAATGAAAGGAGCAAAAGTTTCTTCATAATCAACACCCTCTTTTTGATTAAATCCCTTAGCAACCAATCTAGCTTTAAATTTTTCTATAGCACCATCTAATTTAAATTTTGTTTTATAAACCTATTTTCAACCAATTACATTCTTACCTTTGGGAAGTGGCACAAGTTCCCAAGTTTTATTTTTCACCAAAGCATCATATTCTTCTTCCATAGCTTTCTCCCATTCTTTCTTCCCTCTAGCTTCCTCATATGATCTTGGGTCATTTACTTGTAATACTTTGGCCATGAGAGCACTACCATTCCTCCCTTGGATCTTTGAGCATTGCCTATATATTTCTTCAACACTCCTTGTCTTTTGTCTAGCTGAAAAGTCATCTTCTTCATCATCACTACCTACAGAAAATGTCTGATTACAAGCATTAGTTGTTTCATTTTCACTAGTATTTTCATCATTTGTAGAAGTGCACAACTCATCCTCATCAATGTAGTCTCCATTTCTTTCTAAAATATCAAAAAAATGAGAGGAATTTATTGTTGTAGAGTGAGAGGGAGTGGTTGTAAGTTGTGAATGCTCATCAAACTTCACATCTCTACTAACAAAGACCTTGTTTGTTGTCAAATCATATAACCTGTAAGCCTTTGATTCTTCACTATAACCCATAAACAAACACTTATGACTCTTTGGTTCTAGCTTTTCTCTTTTTGCATCAGGAATGTGTGCCCAAGCAATACACCCAAATACTTTAAAATATCCAATGTGAGGTTTCTTACCACTCCATGCTTCTTTAGGGGTGATATTTGTGAGAACCTTGGTGGGGATTCTATTTATAATATGTGCAGCACAAGAAATAGCCAAACCCCAAAATTTATTATGCAAACTTTTAAAATGCAACATACAACGAGCCATTTCTAAAAGAGTTCTATTCATTCGTTCAACCACCCCATTTTGTTGAGGAGTATAAGGAACTGTTCTTTGCACCTTAATACCATAATTTTCACAAAATGACTCAAATGCATAATTGCAATATTCACCCCCATTATCCATCCTTAAGCATTTAATTCTTTTGCCACTTTGATTTTCAACTAATGCCTTAAACTTTTGAAACACTTCAAACACTTCTTTTTTTCTTTCAAGAAAATAAACCCATACTCTCCTGCTGTAATCATCAATAAAAGTGAGAAGATACCTGGATCCTGAAAGTGAAGGATATCCTGGTTCACATAAATCACTATGAATGAGTTGCAGCGGATGATTAGCTCTCCATGCTTTACCTGAATCAAAAGGATCTCGATGATGTTTCCCTAACACACAACCTTCACACACACCTTCACAAGCTGAAATTTTTGTTAATCCTCTAACCATATCCATTCTAACCATATCTTGTAATTTTCTATAATTTAAGTGTCCAAGTCTAGCATGCCAAAATTGTGACATATAATCAGTCTGAGCAATAAAAGTATGAGAGTGTATATTTATCATCAACAAACCCCACAAATTTAAATAGATTCTCTTCATGGTCAACTCTACCAATAGCAATTATATTGCTTAGGTTTTTTCTATCTCTAACAATAACTTGATCAACAGTGACAACAAACTCATATCCAGCTTGAACTATTTTGTATACTGAAATAAGATTCACCCCCAATCCTTCAACTAGTAAAACATTTTTCAAAGATCCATTTGTTACATTAACAGTTCATGTTCCTAAA
>VDFB02278219.1:0-16730 GCA_007258455.2 Sequoia sempervirens | reverse complement strand
CATAAATCGCCCATCCACATGTACATCCATAAATCATACGTCATGAATCATATAAACATAAGCAGACATACATCGTCCATCCGTATGTACATCCATACACCATCCATAAAAACATAAAGCATAAAACATGAGTCATACATATAAATATGTGTACATATACGCATGTGGAATCACATCATAAATCATCTCATATAGCTGCATAAAGGAAACATCATACATAATGTCAATAAGGGTCATCGCATAATCAAAATAATAAACATCAGGTGCTGAATACAATACATCTCCATCATATATCACGCAATACGATGCCCATCCATCATGTATCTGCCAAAAATAACCACTGTCCTGCATCTGTCTGCTCTACTGTGAGCTGCCCACATCTGACCTCTGTAGAGAATCAGGTGCTGACCCCCTATGTCCTGGTGTCCCCTGGTACTCGCGGGTAGGTGTCCCCTGGTACTCGCGGGTGGGTGTCCCCTGATAGCCGCCGTATGGAGACAGAGTCCGCCGATAGTCACTGAAACCCCTGGTGCGTGTCCCTAATGACTGGGATGGCCCTGGCGGTAATGGAGTCTGACTGACGTAGCGCGCTTTGCGCTGCGCTGGGTCTGGAACAACCTGCTCATATACACCTCTCCAATAGCTAGCCTGCTGCATAAACTCATCCCGATGTCCTGCTATCAATCTCGCGGCATTCCGCTCATGCCTGTACCGGTCTCGATCTGCACTGATCGATCGTCGCTCCTATGCCCAGGCCTCCTGAGCTAGTATCAACTGTCGTACCTGCTCGGCGCCTCTATCCCTCTCGGCCTGCATCGCCTGTAACTGTGTGTGCAGCTCCTGTACATCTGTCCCCGCACCTCCCCCCTCAACCAGCACCCCCTGCAACTGAGCCCGTGCTGCATCCCTCTCCCCCTGTAAAGTCTACATCCGTGACTCTGCAGCATCCCTCTCCCTCTGTGCCGCCTGTCCCCGCGCGACCGCTGCATCTCTGTCCCTCTGCAGGGCCTGCAACCTCAGCTCAGCCGCATCTTGCTCTCGTCGCAAGCTAGATGCCTGTGCTGTCGCTGTATCTCTCTCTCTGTGCAATGACTGTACCTCTGACTCGGCTACCTGCCTCTCGCTCTCTGCCACCTGAACCTGTGCCTGTAGCACATCCCTCCTTGCCTCCAACTCCTGAATCTGTGCCCGTAACACCCCTCTCTCTGCCTCCGCCATGCGCACCCTATCCCTGAGCTCGGATAGCTCTATCTGCATGCTCTCTGCATCCCCTGCCTCCCTGCTCTGCAACTCTGCCCGCAACCTCTCCACCTCAGCCCGCAGGTCTACGGCCTCATCCAGACTCTCATCCCTCTCCCTCACCAATCTTTGCTCCTGCTCTGACGCTAGCATAACTAGCTCCCTGTAGTCTCTCTCAACCTGAGCAAGACGGGCCCGCCACTCATCCATCTCTGCCTCTACTGCCATCCGCTCTGCACCTGCCTCTCGCACCCGCTGCTCGCTCTGTCGCAGCCTCTCCACTATATCTCTCAACACTGCCACTGGATCCTCACCTATGGGTGGTGCCGCTGCTACCGGTGGTATATCATGCACATCTGAATCAATCTCCATCTCCCGCGGATGATATCCCTCACTCTCGGCTGAGTACCCCTCACTCTCCATCTCGTCCAGATCTATCACCCTAGGCGAACACTGCTGTGGCTGTGCCTCCTCCTCTCCAGCTAGCTCCTGCCCCCCCTGTCCTCCTATGTCTTTGTCCATCTCCTCCCCAGCCCCAAATGCCTCCGCCCCAGCTGGTTCCTCCCTCCCCAGTCCTCCTACGTCTCTGTCCGTCTCCTCCCAGGCTCCATGTGTCTCCTCCCCTCCGGCTATCTCCTGTCCCCGGTGATCTCTGTCTGTCTCCTCTCTGGCTCTGTCTGCCTCCTGCTCGCCAGTCGTCCCGGCTGTCTCCTGAACCCCCTCCTCCCCTCTGGCCCTGCTGGTCTCATCCGGTGTCCTCTGTGACTCTCCCCCTCAGGCTCTCGGCCTCCTCTCCTGTCGACTCTATCCTCGGGCTCTCGGCCTCCTCTCCTGTCGACTCCGTCCTCGGGCTCTCGGCCTCCTCTCTGCCACCTCCTCGGCCTCCTCCTCTGTCGCCTCCTCGGCCCCATCTTCTACTCCCTCCTCCCCCTCATCCATCGCCATCTCCTCTCCTCTGGCCCCGCTGGCCTCACCCTCTGCTCTCGGCCTTCTCTCTCCCACCTCCTCGGCCCCAGCCTCTGCTCTCGGCCTCCTCTCTCCCACCTCCTCGGCCCCAGCCTCTGCTCTCGGCCTCCTCTCTCCCACCTCCTCGGCCCCAGCCTCTCTCGCCTCCTCTGCCTCCGCCCCTCTCCCCTCTCCTCTGTCGCCTCCTCGACCTCTCCGCTGTCGTAATCTCCTCCGCCTGCCTATCACCTGCTCCTGTGGCCCCTGACCTCCTCTGCCCCCCCTCAGCGGTCCGCGCGGCCTCACCACCCGCACTCGCCTCTCATCCTCTGACCCAAATCCCCGTGCCTCCTCAATCGGCACGGCTGGTGTGATCCGCTGTACTGGATGTCGCCTAAACCACTCCTCATACCGATCTGTCGTCCCTGCATCTCGTGGCCCCTCTCGCCTGTCCGGATAGACCCTGAATACTAGTCTCTCAATGTCACTCCACACACTGCGCAGGTTCAACCGGTCTCCCCATGCCTCCTGCTCCCGTACCTGCCGTGCAAACCGCACTCGACCCGCTGGGATATCCTGTCTCACCCCAAACTGTCTCGTCACCCGATCTGGTCGGTGCAACTCCACTATGTATGGCCTGCTCCCAACCATGTAGCATCGAGTGAAGAAATAACCGCTATGTAGCTCCTCCTCCCTCGACCACCCCCTGAATCGTCGGATCATGTATGGCCTCCATACTATATCTACAGCCTGCACATCATCAAACTGCCTCCTCCACACATCCACCTCCTGCACCTCTCGGTATCGCACTAATGTCCCTGCCTCTGCTCCCCACCACCACGCCATAGGCTGCGTGTCATCCTGCTCGCCCACTCTCACTATGGTCGGCCTGGTAATGCGGATATGCTCCCAGGCCCACACCTGTAGTAACGTCACATGGGTCACGCTCAACTGTCCCCTGTAGCAAATCACGTGCATGTCCCGATACAGCTGGGCTAATATGCACGTCCCCCACGCAAACTGACCCTCCCGGCCCTCGATGATGTGCCGGATCACCTCCACCGACCTCATAGACAAATACCGACCACCCCGGTCTGGCAATAGTATGCCACTAATCAGCCCGGCCAGGTACAACGATAGTACTGGCACCCTGCATCCCACCATCCTATCCACATCAAACTGCCCCTTCCGCACTGGTAGATCGTCACTACCAAACACCACACGGATGGACTCCTCCAGCGCCTCGTCCACTGACCAACACTCACTAATCGGTAACCCAGATATCGGGAGTCTCAGAATCTGCCACACGTCCTCTAGCGTCACCGTCATCTCCCCTGTCGGCAAGTGAAATGTCGAAGTCTCTGAATCCCACCGCTCTATCAGGGCTGTCAACATGGCCCCATGGGCCTTGATCGTGGGATAGGTCAACATGTGCAGTAGTCCGGCCTCCGCTAACCTCTGATGATCCTCACCGGTCATCCTCGCCATACATCTCCTCAACACCTCCGATCGCCTCTCTCGAATGCGCAAAATCCCTATTTTCTGCACACAGAAAACATGTCTTTGTCATTTCTCCTGTTCAGGTATCCCCCGTCATTCTCGCCTTTCCATTATCCTACCCTTTTCCCCCCTATCCCCATCCTATCCTACCCATCCCTCTGTTTTTCCTTCACCCTCCCCTTCCCATCCTATCCTATTTTCCCCATCCTATCCTACCCATCCCTCTATTTTTCCCACCCCCCATTCTCCCCCCATCCCATCCTATCCTATTTTTCCCCATCCTATCCTACCCCTTTTCCCCCTATCCCCATCCTATCCTACCCAACCCTTATTTTTCCCCATCCCCTTTTCTCCACCTATCCCCTATCCTACCCATCCCAACCTACCTCCTATGTTTTTTCCCTACCTATGCTACCCTATCCCCTAACCCTTATTTTTCCCACCCTATCCCCTAACCCTTCCTTTTTCCCATCCCCTAACCCTTATTTTTCCCACCCTATCCCCTAACCCTTATTTTTCCCATCCCCTACCTTATTTTTCCACCCCTCTCCCCCATCCCATCCTGTCCCTATTTTCCCACCCCCCATTCTCCCCCATCCCATCCCTATCCTATTTTTCCCATCCCCTCCCCTTTTCCCCCATCCCATCCTATTTTTTCTCGGGTCCCCCACTCCCTTCCTCCCCTACCTCCGCCTACCCTTCCCCCATCCTCCTCTCCCTTCATCTCCCTCCTTCCCTTCCCTCCCATGGCGGACACAGCCCCTTGGTAGCCGAGACCAGACGTGACGCCCAACTTCCCCCTGGGCGTGGCAGGGGGCGCCCACAAGAATTTTTTTTCTACCCATTTGATTTTTTGACGCCCCGCAAAAAACCCATATTTTTGTTTTTCGAAAATACGTGTAAAAATGCCGAAAAACACAAAAATAAAAATCCACAGTGGGTTTTGAGCTAACCTGGCGGGGTACCGCGCAATGGGTGAAAAATATCCGTCTCTCGTCCGCCCGATGGATGACGTCACTGTCGTACTCCGGCATGATGTCCACTCTCGCTCACCTTCTCGTCTCTCTCTCCTCTTTCTCCACTTGCCAGCTGTCACAATGGGCCCAAAGTAAATCCCCAATTACCTTTTATCCCCTTTTCTTTTTTCCACCACATGGTCTTTTTTTTCTTTTTTTTAACCAAAAATCACCTCAATTAATTCATCCAAGCTCTTTCTTCTCGGGGCCGCCATTTGCACATCGTATCTCCGATTGACTCCGTTCAAGCGCCGTTCTTCTCGTTTTTCCGTGCTCTTTCCAACAACACGTACCACTCTATACTTTCGAGAAGTTGCCCGGGGCTACTTTTTTCTCCCCCGTCCCCCTTCTCGAGGGGGCATACCATACCATTTCCTCCTAATCCATAGCTCTAACACTACCTTTTCTTGACCGGGGCATCCTCTCCGCTTTCCCTTCGTCCAGGGCAGCTCACGTGCGTTTCCCCATGCTAGGGCATCTCTTTTCTGGTCTCTCCCTCTACAAAGTCATCTGCATCCTGTTTTTCTTCGAAACCCTATTATTCTAATAGTCTTTCGAAGAGGGGCAAAATGTAGACGTCCAATTTTGATCACTTCCATATGATCAAATGCGTCTCCTTGATTCATCCGGTTGCTCATCCCCTCTGACAATATTAATTAAAGCCATTTGTTTAATTAATATCTTGCATCTCGCACAAGGGTCCTAAAGTATTTAATTTGATACTTTACCCCTTTTTCTCCTCTAAATTAAATAAATATCCCCTTTTATTTAATTTAGTCATATTCCCCTTTTGAATTAAAATGCATTTTTAATTCATCTTTTCTCTCTCATGGTCACATCCTCCAACTTTTGCAAGTTGGTCCCTAATCCATTTTAATTACTTCATCTTCTTCTAATTAACTAGGGTTAACATGTGCACACCCTTAATCATCATTAAGGTCACATCCTCCATAATTTCCCACTTGCCTCTAATCAGTCATTAGTCTATCTAACTAAGTACTTGCACAACCTTAATCATTTGATTAGCCTAACCTAATCCTCATCCTATTTATGGCACATGTCCTTGAGTCAACCTTATTAAAGGCTTTCTCCTTTTGGACAAGGCATCCCCCTTCCCCATGTGAATTTTTAATTCACCTTTTAATCCCCCAAGGCACCTAAAAGGAATTTTTAATTCCTTCACTTCTCCCCACATGTCCTCTATTCTTTTTTTATTCTTTCTCTCATCCCCATGAGAATATTTGAGGAATTTTTAATTCCTCACATGTCCTCTCACCCACATGGGGACAAGGACCTCCTTTATGAGGAGATCTTGTCCAATCCCAAGGTACTTTGTACCCCTCTCCATGTCATGTCCTTTTCCTTCCACCTCATGTCCACTTCACCTTTTAGGGCTTCATCACATGCCACATGTCAAGATGTGAGGGCTTGTGAGTTCTCAACTCACCTTAGCCCTACATCTTGATGTTTGGTGGATCAATCTTGACCGTCCATTTCCCCTAGGATTTCCCAAAAATCCTATAAATACCCCCTCTTTTCTCTCATTTTGGGGAGATCATTTTGTGTAGCCAAACTCTTGCAGTTTTATTTCTCAATCCACACTTAGCTTTTTTTTTCATGTTTCCAAGCATCATTTGCATCTCATATCACACATCTTTTGTCATCTAAGGAGCATACACATTCAAGATCGAAGGGCCAACCAAAGGATCGACTCAACGCAAGGTATAAAGTTCCATTTCGTGGCTTTGTCTTGTTTTGTTTCCAACTTAGGCTAATCTCGAAGTGTAGGTTGTTTTAGTTGTTTATTTGTGCTCTTTAACTTGTTGCTTGTTTTCTAACACCTATTTCGACCTATCACATGTACAAAGTGACATCATCATCACATTATTCTTACATCATCTTTTGACAAGTCACTGTGTCCTTGCTGATGTCCTGCTTACATCATGGTGATGTCATCACTTGAATGATGTTATCATCGAAACTATTCATTTGAACCAATTCACAAACATAAAAGTGCAATTCACTTGAAATATTCCACAAGGCTCAATGCAAATCAAAAGCCCACGAGGTCATATGTAAAGTAAGAACCCACAAATGTTCTGATGGGTCCAAAATCTCTGCAAAAGTTAGATGACATCACCTTTCCGAGAAAAATCTATCCGAATGATTCAAGTATCCAACTAAAACAAAGTGTGGTTCACATAGAATTCTCTGCAAAGATTTAGTTGTAGTTTGAAAACTCGCAACCCGTTCACATGAACTTCTCCACAAAATTTTAGTTGTGGTCCAAAAACCTGTAACCCATTCACATGGACTTCTCCACAAGTGTTAGATAGCTGGTAGAAACCGACAAGATCATAACTTGCTTATTTTTCAATTTCATGAAATCTATTCTGTGACTATCCATTAGATTCCTCTACAAAATGACATTATCAGATTATCCAAAGTATTTTTGAACTTTTCTTCTGAACAACTAAACAACTACACTAACAAAAACCAAACAACTATAAAAAAGAATATTTCCTTTCCTTTTTCCCTTCTTTCTTTCTCACACAACTCACAACTCACAACTCACAACTCTTCATATATCTGTAAGAAAACTGTCCGTGATTTGCAGTATATATGCTCCATGGCCAAGACCATTTACGAATTGAATAAAGCAACGTGTTATTGTTGGGCGCTGCTACGTACGCTCTATCATATATATATAATTGTATTAGTACCTGCCTGCGGCCTGGTAGTGTTGCATTCAAAACATTGTGTTTTTTTATTACTTTGTGTGATTGGATCCAAATCATCTGTTCGAAGTTTTCTCACCCACGTGATTTTTTCTATCTGGCGAAGTATGAATCAAATATCTATTCGCCTAGTACTTAATTAGTGCTGTTATTCTATTTTCGTGTCAATCGAGAGGGGAGCATTAAAAGTATTTTCTGTATTGTTCACGTGACCACCGACTCTGTTTTAAATCTAGAGATGACAAGTCATTTATTTCACCAGGTATCTGATCACCGTGTCAATGCTGCCTTACTTAGGATCACAGGCTTCCTTCCATGTTTTCTATTCATCTCTGCTCCAAACGAGGCACGGCAATCCAGAATAGTCTTTGTGACCCTCATTAGAGCTAAAAAACAAATATTATTTCTTGGCAATGGCAGCGACCGCGCGATGGAAACGCTAATAGGCACTTGCATGAACTGGTGAGGAAGCAGGGAAGAGGAGGAATAAGACAAGTGCAAAATTTATATTTTATTTTATTGACTGAAACCGCATTGTAGAGTACAAAGTGCAAGGAGGCTGGGCATGCGGGTAGCTCGGCACCTTTAGTCTCATAGATCAGATAGGACTCAAACCTAAGACCTTCCATTTTCTATTGGGGTGCTCTACTGTTGAGCTATTGACCCTTATAAGATCAACCAATCTTTGGTTCAGATGTAGCTTATTTCCAATATTATATACATATTCCTAGATAACACTCCATGCATATCGAGTATGTGGACATAATCGAAAGCTGGTCTATCTATGCATGAAATCATTCTTGAGTTGCAACAAAATAGTATACTAGTGGTGCAGCTGGTAGTGTGGATGTTGAAGAAGGGAAAAATGGACCTACAAAGATAAAGCTAGAATGCCAATGCTAACAATTACTCCATTTGCAAGAAATGCATTCCTTTTCTAATGCTTGGTTTTGTTGATCTCATCTCTTCATGCATGATAATGAACAAGGCTCATATCATTTCTACGATCTTGCTAGTTGAAGTACAACATTCCTCACCATTTTACATAGAAGAGACAATTCTTATCTCCTGCAACATTCCTCACCATTTTACATGGAAGAGACAATTCTTATTTCCTGCAACATCCTCACCATTTTACATGGAAGGGACAATTCTTATCTCCTCAACTAATGTAACTTGGGGATTCCAACCTAGTGATTTTTCCCCTCACTAATGAACCACCACGAGATGGGTGACTGGTTATTGGTGGGCATGCAATAAAAAGATCCTAAGAATAATTTGCAAAGAAGAAAAAAAAAAGGAAGTCTAAAGCATAGAATAGACAAATTAATTCGGAAGGCCATAGAAGACCAAGCATGAGTGTTCAAACCAGCTGAAAATTGAAAGAATAAAACCACAACACGATTTAAATAAAAGTTCACACACACAAAAAGAAAACATACACCAAATTAAAAATATTATCATTATATTATTTTAATATTTTTAATACAATATTCCATATAAAAGAGCATCAATAATAATTAGCAAAATCTTAATGAAGAGGTGACACAAAATTGATAGAAACATAAGAAAAATATTTAAAATCTCTATTTGCAACACAAAATGATATAACACCAACATAATTGTACTACCAAATCCCTCTGCAAGTAATATGAAGCAACTCCATAAGCTCCCCCAAATACCTTAATCACAAATACTGAAAAACATGAAGAACATAAAACATAATGGACACATTATATGTATGAAGCTCTAAAGTGAATCAAGGTATGTGCAAGTAGTATATGGAAAATTCACCGTGGGAAAATTCACCTCCATGACAATTCACCATGTGAAAAATTAATTGCATGAATTTTTGGCGGTTAATTTTCCGTGGCGATGAATTGTTGGTGGCAGTGAATTTTCTTGCGGTGAATTGTTGATGGTGAATTTTCCATCGGTGAATTGCTGGCGGTGACGGTGAATTTTCCAAGAGCCTATGCAAGCAGAAGATTTTTGTAACACAAACAAAAGTTTAATTAAAACAAACTTGCAATACATACATATCTCTATGCTCGAGGCTGGAGCCAAAATTTTATTTAAATAAAATAAAACCATTTTAATTGATTTTATTGGTTCTCCAGATTTTAAGCCCACATTCTTAAAGTTGATTTTAGTTTTGAAAATGTATAGGAGAGAGGGGTCCATAATGGAGCAGGGTCCAATACTAGGGATAGAAGTAGTCCTCAGTGGGTCTTATTGTGGAGCACCTTAATATCCAATTGTAAAACACTTTTTATCCATTAAGTACACAAACCGACAAATCATGTGATGCCACATCAGCGCACCAATAAAACATGACTTAGTGCACCACTGTCGGTCTCACTTTTTTTTGGGCCTTTTTGGATACCTCAACAAAAAGAATGTTGATGTGGCATCATATTTGATGGTGTGGCCCTAAAATGAAATATAGAAGCACATAAGTTTCCAAATAAACTGATATACAAAATTGGGAGTGATTTGAAATTTTTACATAAGACTTGAGAAATAAGAAGTTAGGTTGTTCCACTATAGACCCTTTCCCCTATTGATAAAGATAAAACATTGATATGTTTAGATATTTTCTAGATAAATCTTATGCACCTATTTCTTATGTTTATACTATATTTATGATGAATATTTATTTGATACATATTTTTTAAATTAATTTTATGCATATACAATTTTTAGAGTATTTATTTGTTAAAATATTTTTGAAATAAATTTTAATTTTATATTACATTTATAATGAGCATTTATTTATAAGTCATTTTTATTTTTGAAAGAAATTTAAATTTTATAGTACATTTATAATGAGCATTTATTTACAAGTAATTTTCAAAATATATTTTATGCACTTAGTTTTGATTTTGTGAATTAATCTACTTGTTAAATCATTTTTTAAAATTTTATAAACCATATTTACACTACTTTAAAATAAAGACTTGATTAATCATTTTTTATATGAATTTTATATAAAATATTCATATTGCTTTATAATAAGCACACGCGTAATCATTTTTGAAATAAATTTAATATCTAATTTTATAGACTTATGCTACATTTGTATAACAATTACTTGTTATTTTTGAAATAAATTCTATAAACTTAATTTTTTCTTGCATAATTATTTTTAAATAAATTTAATATCTAATTTTATATATTAATACTATATTTTGTTATTTTTAAATAAACTCTATATTGTATGTTTATACAATTTAAGTCATTTTCAAAATAAATTTATGCACCTATTTTTGTGATATTTTTCTTGCATAATCATTTTTGAATAAATTTTATATCTAATTTATAATTTATAAGTTATATTTGTTCTTATATTTGTGGTGAACGATTACTTTGTCATTTTTGAAATAAATTCTATATTGTATGTTTATAAACAAATAGTAGATAATAGATTTATGATGGGCACTTGTTATGTCATTATCAAAATAGATTTTATGCACATATTTTTGCGATGTATGATGGTTGAGATGACATTAATTTGAATATATGATTCTTTAATACATGATGTTTAAACTATATTTATGATGAACCCTCACTTACTAAATTATGATTTGAATTACCCCACTTCCATTATTTCTATTGTAGATTTAAAGAAATAAATTTCAATAGACTATAATGTGAGTTCTAACATTTATTCATTAATAATATTTTACTTTATCATTTTAAAATGTAATTATATGTTGTCAATAGTGATATGGTATGATGGTTAAGTTTTGTTGTTATTCTTTCAATCAAGGTTCAAACTCTATTGGGGTGTAATTGTTAAGAATTTATATTGGTTATATTGGGGATGAGGTGAAATTCTTTGAACTAAGAAGAAAAATAATTTGAAATAATTGTACATTTGTTTGTTTATAATATAATTTATAAACTATAAATATTAGTGGAAATTTAGAAACAATTTTTAAATATGTTTTTCTAAAATATAATATTTTTTATTTGTAAAATATAATTTTTTTTTTTTAATTTATCTTTATAATATGAATGTGAAGCACATTTTCTAGTGAAAATGTAGAAATAATATAGATGATTATTTTCTTTCTTTTTTTCTTTTTTTCTTTGATTATTTTATATTGCTTTCATGCTAACATATTCTAAATCGTTGATGCCTTTATAATATGATTTATACACTTTGAATTTTAGGAGAAAATTAGAAACAATATCTAATTCTTTATTTTCTTTCTCTTATAAAGTGAAATGATTAATTAGATAAGGTAAATTTAATGTAGTGAAATATATTTTTTAAAATATAATAATTATTTTAATTTGTAAAATATAATAATTATGATTTTTATTTTTTTTACCTTTATAATATGAATGTAAAACATATATTTTATTGGAAATGTAGAAAGAATATAAGATTCTTTACTTTCTTTCTTTTTTAAAAGTGTTATTTTTTAAAATTATTTTTTATTTCAAATCTTTTTCAATGGTCAACCATCATTCTACCACATTCTCAATCGTCGATCATTAAAGTGAGATGGTAATTTTCATATAGGGGACCCCTTCGACATAATTATATAAATATTTTGTAATTTATATGCTTGTAAAAAAATCACTTCATCTATTATGAAACTTTTCTATTATGAAATCTCAAAAAGACTATTCTATTACTATTATTAGAAGAAGATCACCTCATCTAATGAAATCTTAGAGAGTTATAATTGAAATAAAATTTAATAATTGAAATAAAATTAATAAAGATAATTTCATAAATTTCCATCAAAATTATGAAATCTCTTACTACTCTACCTCATTATTGAGATTCATACTCTACCTCATTATTGAGATTCATAATTGATCTTTACTATTCTATTATTATTATTAGAAGATAGTTGATCTTTACTATTCTATTATTATTATTAGAAGAGCACCTCATCATTATTGAGATTCATAATTGATCTTTACTATTCTATTATGATCTTTACTATTCTATTATTATTATTAGAAGAGCACCTCATCTATTATGAAATCTTAGAGTTATAATTGAATCAAATTTAATAAAGATAATTTCATAAATTTTCATCAAAAAAATTTGCATTCAATGATTTTTCATAAATTTTCATCAAAAAATTTGCATTCAATGATTATGATACTAACATTATATTACTATTATTATTAGAAAATCACCTCATCTATAATGAAATTTAAAAAGACTTTTCTCTAACTATTATTATTAGAAAATCACCTCATCTATTATGAAATATCACATTCAATGATTATGATAATAACATTCTATTACTATTATTATTAACATTATATTACTATTATTATTAGAAAATCACCTCATCTATTATGAAATTTAAAAAGACTTTTCTCTAACTATTATTATTAGAAAATCACCTCATCTATTATGAAATATCACATTCAATGATTATGATAATAACATTCTATTACTATTATTAGAAGATCACCGAACATCATGTGAACCCCAAAGGACAACAAACACCGTACAGATTTTTTTTTTTTGAAAGTGAAACATTGCGGAACATTGCATATGATGAATGTGTGCACACATTGCACGAAAAGCAATTATGCATTTACTAAATCTTTCACGTCCTCTGGGGTACACAAAACGATCATTACGAATCATAAACTTTTATCAAATGGAAGAGACTAAACAACCAAGAACACATAATGATGACACACTACTATTAATGATCACAAGCATGGAAAATGATACATCATTTCATTGCAATTCAAATCACAGTTCCATAATACAACTGCAGAGCATACTTCCATAGATACAACATATTAAAGATACAATAGTTCATCACATAATTTTTCCCTAATATCAATGGGAGAAGTACATTGAGTACAAGAATGAGAAATTAATGAAAAATAAGGTACAAAGTGACCAATCTCATGCCCACATTTTACACACTAAACAACCAGGCAAGACTGTAACATCTTTGCTAATTTTGCAATAATTTTTATTTTATTTTATTTTATTTTAATTTTTGTGTTTACTTATAAGACAACAACAACACAATTCACTACTTATAGCTATATTCAATGATCACACAAGTTACAAGAAAGATAGAAGTGATTTACTAACTTTGGCAATAGAGTCTACTTACTTAGGTCAGCTTAACATACCTCTTACATTCTATTTTATCAACAAGTCCTTGCTCCCAATGCCTATACCTACAAGGTCTACATGACTTGGCACGCACATAAGATCAAAGATAGTTAGCACATGATTACTAAGACAAGCTATATAAATCAATGATAGTTTTTACGTTATCAAGAATAAATGACAAGTCTCAAACAAGACTCAGAAGAACAGTCTTAGGGGCCCGACCTAATGCCTCGGGAGCTCATCACTTGATGGCCTTGCCTACATATATATTTCGCAGAGGCACCGTAGTTTTCCCAACTTGAGTTCTCCCAACTCATTGACTCATCCTCATAGAGTATAACCTCTAGGTTTTTTCAAAGGTGACTACCTTAGACACGAACTTACACCATAACACTGCTATATGCTAACTCAAACCACTACTCAAAGGAATCATGTATTTCATACAAATTATGTACTATAACAACATGAGGTATATACTAGATCTATGATAACTTAACCTATTCCAATCATGCATTCTACAATTTGAATACTATGGCTTAATACTCAACATGATGAAATATCTTAAAGTGGACAAAAAAAGAACACATTAAAAATATAGTTATCTCTTTCTAACATGCAGTAAAACATAAAGAACAAATGTAACTACTTGCTAAGTTTATGACTGTTAACATTATTAAAATCATAACAAGGCACTTAAATTCCCAAT
The DNA here is from genome assembly GCA_007258455.2 of Sequoia sempervirens. Lineage (NCBI taxonomy): Eukaryota > Viridiplantae > Streptophyta > Pinopsida > Cupressales > Cupressaceae > Sequoia > Sequoia sempervirens. The sequence goes on along the minus strand of VDFB02278219.1, from coordinate 2,468 downwards.
GAATTTCCATGGAATCATATTAGCAAATATTACAAAGAACCCAAACCATTGGATTTTAAGGGTTCCTAACTCATAGTATGAAATGACCAAATTAACATACCAAGTACACATAAACAATAAACCACACCCATAAAATAATAGCCAAATTTATTAGATCAATATTAACGAATATTGCCCAAATTGGGCATGCTACTCGTAGAATAATGAATTTTCACAAGCACAGTGGAATATACAATTATAAACTCGTAATTCCTTTTAAACCCTCGACATCCTTTTGTTAGTAGTTTAATAAAATTAATGTTAACCATACTATGAAAAGAATAAATAATTAACTAAGAACAATTCTTTCTGATAACAGGGTTATCCCAAGTGATAATGACTTGACATTGTCAAAATGATAACCTACTATGAATACAACTCCTCATGAGACAATATGATATCCACTTATGAACATGGAGTACGATAGCTATTTAGTACTTTAGAATCCAATAATTGAAATTATAACATAATCCACCATCAAATAAAAGTTAGGTAAAGTGTCAAAGAAGGGAGTCATTTCAATGTGGTAATGTAATGGTCATTAATTCATGGGCAGAAAACCATTACACTTAAACACAATTTTATTTTATTTTTTAAATGATAAAAGTGCAATGCCTTAACTCCCAAAAGGCAAAAAAAAACACAACTAAATATATATTAACATAAGTATTATCCAAAAATAATAATATTATAATTATTACCCAAAAATAATAATATAAGTATTATCCATTATCATACCTGTCAGTTTATTTATTTATTTTTTAATTATCAATTAATCTTAATATTAACATTGATAATATTAAAATAAATATATGTTTATATTAATAAAAAAAAGAATATCAATATAAATTAAATTGAATATATAAAATCCCTTGCCTTTCTTTTAAAATACTAAGTAATAAAAATTACTTTTAGATCTAATTAAATCCCCTCTTTATTTACTTATTTCTTTATTCTATGACCTATCCTTTTATATATATAATTTAACATATTTAAAGAAAAACTTCCACTTTTTCTTTTGTTTATCTTTTCTTTATGTACATAATTTTGAAACTCTAAAGATAAAGCTTATGTTTAAGTGGGCATTCTAATTTTACGGAAGACTTTTGTGCTTTTTTTTTTTAAATATAGATTTTAGATTACTCTAGTCTTGTTACTTTCACCATATTCACCGTATAACTTATATTCAAGAGGTAATGAATGACATTATAGGTTTCTGGATAAATAGTTAACTATGTATTGCCATGCAGCCTTGAGATATAGGTTTCAATGGGGTTCAAGAGTATGTTTATTAAAATTGAAAATTACGGCCAGGGTTTTAATAATGAGCACATTTATTAAAATTGAAAATTACATTACGGCCAGGGTTTTAATAATGAGCATATTTAGGTTTTAAGATTACGGTAATATTTTAATAATGAGCACATTTAGGTTTCAAATTACGGTAATATTTTAATAATGAGCACATTTAGGTTTCAATATTACAACATCCTCTACCCCGCGTAGTTGAGGATATAATAGCATATTTTAATTATTTCTCACATTCGTTGAAAGTGACTTTCCGCCCTAATATTTTCTATGCAGAAATTTAACCCTCTCTCAACCCTATCTTGTTATCATGCGGTTGTTTTTAACAGCAGGTGAGCTAGGCGCGGCTGAGGGAAGGATTCAGAAGATTTTATGTTTGATGGGCATTGAAAGGCATAGAGTTACATGCTGCCTGCAGGATTCAGTTTTGTTTTGTTTTGTTTTTTTTTTTTTTTGTTATTGTTTTATTTCATTAGACCATGTCTAAGCTGATGCAAGGAGATTTGATATCATGATTTACACTGGTATGCACAAATAAATTGTTTCAAACCCAACACCGGCAGATAATCATGTAAAAAAAATGAGGAAGCGTAGACAAAGCGTGAGAGTTGTTTGACAGAATTCCCTTATCATTTATGCTTGAGGTATATCCATACCTTGTTCCCAAAACTCCCATTTTGACAAAGGCAGTGCAAGGTTGAGAAATCTTTACACCTACCAATTGTGTGTGTTTAAACATAAATATTCAAGCATCTGCATATATAACAAATCCATTATGTGCATATCCTATAACGATGGCACGCTAAGAGACTGCAATTGTCTGAGGAATCCTATCAATAGTTCACATGCCCAGCTATTCATATCATATGTAAAGCAACCATAGATAAACCCTCAAAACTGATGTCCTCTTTTAGCAAATAACACCAGCCAGCAATTTAAAATGAAATAAAACATAACCAAAAATAATCCAGCCATGTACATATTCCATAACAATGATAAAAAAGAAAGATTCACTAATAGCATGGGAAGTGACTTACCTCAAGATTCTGCACAAATTGTGTTAAACTGTCAACAATGTTGATGAGAAAACAAACAGAGTTTATAGGAAAAATATTACATAG
>VDFB02278218.1:0-66861 GCA_007258455.2 Sequoia sempervirens | reverse complement strand
AGTTCCATTTCGTGGCTTTGTCTTGTTTTGTTTCCAACTTAGGCTAATCTCGAAGTGTAGGTTGTTTTAGTTGTTTATTTGTGCTCTTTAACTTGTTGCTTGTTTTCTAACACCTATTTCGACCTATCACATGTACAAAGTGACATCATCATCACATTATTCTTACATCATCTTTTGACAAGTCACTGTGTCCTTGCTGATGTCCTGCTTACATCATGGTGATGTCATCACTTGAATGATGTTATCATCGAAACTATTCATTTGAACCAATTCACAAACATAAAAGTGCAATTCACTTGAAATATTCCACAAGGCTCAATGCAAATCAAAAGCCCACGAGGTCATATGTAAAGTAAGAACCCACAAATGTTCTGATGGGTCCAAAATCTCTGCAAAAGTTAGATGACATCACCTTTCCGAGAAAAATCTATCCGAATGATTCAAGTATCCAACTAAAACAAAGTGTGGTTCACATAGAATTCTCTGCAAAGATTTAGTTGTAGTTTGAAAACTCGCAACCCGTTCACATGAACTTCTCCACAAAATTTTAGTTGTGGTCCAAAAACCTGTAACCCATTCACATGGACTTCTCCACAAGTGTTAGATAGCTGGTAGAAACCGACAAGATCATAACTTGCTTATTTTTCAATTTCATGAAATCTATTCTGTGACTATCCATTAGATTCCTCTACAAAATGACATTATCAGATTATCCAAAGTATTTTTGAACTTTTCTTCTGAACAACTAAACAACTACACTAACAAAAACCAAACAACTATAAAAAAGAATATTTCCTTTCCTTTTTCCCTTCTTTCTTTCTCACACAACTCACAACTCACAACTCACAACTCTTCATATATCTGTAAGAAAACTGTCCGTGATTTGCAGTATATATGCTCCATGGCCAAGACCATTTACGAATTGAATAAAGCAACGTGTTATTGTTGGGCGCTGCTACGTACGCTCTATCATATATATATAATTGTATTAGTACCTGCCTGCGGCCTGGTAGTGTTGCATTCAAAACATTGTGTTTTTTTATTACTTTGTGTGATTGGATCCAAATCATCTGTTCGAAGTTTTCTCACCCACGTGATTTTTTCTATCTGGCGAAGTATGAATCAAATATCTATTCGCCTAGTACTTAATTAGTGCTGTTATTCTATTTTCGTGTCAATCGAGAGGGGAGCATTAAAAGTATTTTCTGTATTGTTCACGTGACCACCGACTCTGTTTTAAATCTAGAGATGACAAGTCATTTATTTCACCAGGTATCTGATCACCGTGTCAATGCTGCCTTACTTAGGATCACAGGCTTCCTTCCATGTTTTCTATTCATCTCTGCTCCAAACGAGGCACGGCAATCCAGAATAGTCTTTGTGACCCTCATTAGAGCTAAAAAACAAATATTATTTCTTGGCAATGGCAGCGACCGCGCGATGGAAACGCTAATAGGCACTTGCATGAACTGGTGAGGAAGCAGGGAAGAGGAGGAATAAGACAAGTGCAAAATTTATATTTTATTTTATTGACTGAAACCGCATTGTAGAGTACAAAGTGCAAGGAGGCTGGGCATGCGGGTAGCTCGGCACCTTTAGTCTCATAGATCAGATAGGACTCAAACCTAAGACCTTCCATTTTCTATTGGGGTGCTCTACTGTTGAGCTATTGACCCTTATAAGATCAACCAATCTTTGGTTCAGATGTAGCTTATTTCCAATATTATATACATATTCCTAGATAACACTCCATGCATATCGAGTATGTGGACATAATCGAAAGCTGGTCTATCTATGCATGAAATCATTCTTGAGTTGCAACAAAATAGTATACTAGTGGTGCAGCTGGTAGTGTGGATGTTGAAGAAGGGAAAAATGGACCTACAAAGATAAAGCTAGAATGCCAATGCTAACAATTACTCCATTTGCAAGAAATGCATTCCTTTTCTAATGCTTGGTTTTGTTGATCTCATCTCTTCATGCATGATAATGAACAAGGCTCATATCATTTCTACGATCTTGCTAGTTGAAGTACAACATTCCTCACCATTTTACATAGAAGAGACAATTCTTATCTCCTGCAACATTCCTCACCATTTTACATGGAAGAGACAATTCTTATTTCCTGCAACATCCTCACCATTTTACATGGAAGGGACAATTCTTATCTCCTCAACTAATGTAACTTGGGGATTCCAACCTAGTGATTTTTCCCCTCACTAATGAACCACCACGAGATGGGTGACTGGTTATTGGTGGGCATGCAATAAAAAGATCCTAAGAATAATTTGCAAAGAAGAAAAAAAAAAGGAAGTCTAAAGCATAGAATAGACAAATTAATTCGGAAGGCCATAGAAGACCAAGCATGAGTGTTCAAACCAGCTGAAAATTGAAAGAATAAAACCACAACACGATTTAAATAAAAGTTCACACACACAAAAAGAAAACATACACCAAATTAAAAATATTATCATTATATTATTTTAATATTTTTAATACAATATTCCATATAAAAGAGCATCAATAATAATTAGCAAAATCTTAATGAAGAGGTGACACAAAATTGATAGAAACATAAGAAAAATATTTAAAATCTCTATTTGCAACACAAAATGATATAACACCAACATAATTGTACTACCAAATCCCTCTGCAAGTAATATGAAGCAACTCCATAAGCTCCCCCAAATACCTTAATCACAAATACTGAAAAACATGAAGAACATAAAACATAATGGACACATTATATGTATGAAGCTCTAAAGTGAATCAAGGTATGTGCAAGTAGTATATGGAAAATTCACCGTGGGAAAATTCACCTCCATGACAATTCACCATGTGAAAAATTAATTGCATGAATTTTTGGCGGTTAATTTTCCGTGGCGATGAATTGTTGGTGGCAGTGAATTTTCTTGCGGTGAATTGTTGATGGTGAATTTTCCATCGGTGAATTGCTGGCGGTGACGGTGAATTTTCCAAGAGCCTATGCAAGCAGAAGATTTTTGTAACACAAACAAAAGTTTAATTAAAACAAACTTGCAATACATACATATCTCTATGCTCGAGGCTGGAGCCAAAATTTTATTTAAATAAAATAAAACCATTTTAATTGATTTTATTGGTTCTCCAGATTTTAAGCCCACATTCTTAAAGTTGATTTTAGTTTTGAAAATGTATAGGAGAGAGGGGTCCATAATGGAGCAGGGTCCAATACTAGGGATAGAAGTAGTCCTCAGTGGGTCTTATTGTGGAGCACCTTAATATCCAATTGTAAAACACTTTTTATCCATTAAGTACACAAACCGACAAATCATGTGATGCCACATCAGCGCACCAATAAAACATGACTTAGTGCACCACTGTCGGTCTCACTTTTTTTTGGGCCTTTTTGGATACCTCAACAAAAAGAATGTTGATGTGGCATCATATTTGATGGTGTGGCCCTAAAATGAAATATAGAAGCACATAAGTTTCCAAATAAACTGATATACAAAATTGGGAGTGATTTGAAATTTTTACATAAGACTTGAGAAATAAGAAGTTAGGTTGTTCCACTATAGACCCTTTCCCCTATTGATAAAGATAAAACATTGATATGTTTAGATATTTTCTAGATAAATCTTATGCACCTATTTCTTATGTTTATACTATATTTATGATGAATATTTATTTGATACATATTTTTTAAATTAATTTTATGCATATACAATTTTTAGAGTATTTATTTGTTAAAATATTTTTGAAATAAATTTTAATTTTATATTACATTTATAATGAGCATTTATTTATAAGTCATTTTTATTTTTGAAAGAAATTTAAATTTTATAGTACATTTATAATGAGCATTTATTTACAAGTAATTTTCAAAATATATTTTATGCACTTAGTTTTGATTTTGTGAATTAATCTACTTGTTAAATCATTTTTTAAAATTTTATAAACCATATTTACACTACTTTAAAATAAAGACTTGATTAATCATTTTTTATATGAATTTTATATAAAATATTCATATTGCTTTATAATAAGCACACGCGTAATCATTTTTGAAATAAATTTAATATCTAATTTTATAGACTTATGCTACATTTGTATAACAATTACTTGTTATTTTTGAAATAAATTCTATAAACTTAATTTTTTCTTGCATAATTATTTTTAAATAAATTTAATATCTAATTTTATATATTAATACTATATTTTGTTATTTTTAAATAAACTCTATATTGTATGTTTATACAATTTAAGTCATTTTCAAAATAAATTTATGCACCTATTTTTGTGATATTTTTCTTGCATAATCATTTTTGAATAAATTTTATATCTAATTTATAATTTATAAGTTATATTTGTTCTTATATTTGTGGTGAACGATTACTTTGTCATTTTTGAAATAAATTCTATATTGTATGTTTATAAACAAATAGTAGATAATAGATTTATGATGGGCACTTGTTATGTCATTATCAAAATAGATTTTATGCACATATTTTTGCGATGTATGATGGTTGAGATGACATTAATTTGAATATATGATTCTTTAATACATGATGTTTAAACTATATTTATGATGAACCCTCACTTACTAAATTATGATTTGAATTACCCCACTTCCATTATTTCTATTGTAGATTTAAAGAAATAAATTTCAATAGACTATAATGTGAGTTCTAACATTTATTCATTAATAATATTTTACTTTATCATTTTAAAATGTAATTATATGTTGTCAATAGTGATATGGTATGATGGTTAAGTTTTGTTGTTATTCTTTCAATCAAGGTTCAAACTCTATTGGGGTGTAATTGTTAAGAATTTATATTGGTTATATTGGGGATGAGGTGAAATTCTTTGAACTAAGAAGAAAAATAATTTGAAATAATTGTACATTTGTTTGTTTATAATATAATTTATAAACTATAAATATTAGTGGAAATTTAGAAACAATTTTTAAATATGTTTTTCTAAAATATAATATTTTTTATTTGTAAAATATAATTTTTTTTTTTTAATTTATCTTTATAATATGAATGTGAAGCACATTTTCTAGTGAAAATGTAGAAATAATATAGATGATTATTTTCTTTTGATTTCTATTCTCTACATTGTTTCTCTCTTACAAGCAATTTCTCATATCTCTTAAACTCTGCTGATGCTCCTTTATATGGATTTATATGACTCGAATTTTAGAGAAAATTAGGAAACAATATCTTAATTCTTTTATTTTCTCTTATAAAGTGAAATGATTTAATTGTAGATAAGGTAAAATTTTAATTGTGTGAAGAGGAAATTATATTTTTAAAATATAATAATTATTTTAATTTGTAAAATATAATAATTATGGATTTTATTTTTTACCTTTATAATATGAATGTAAAACATATATTTTATTGGAAATGTAGAAAGAATATAAGATTCTTTACTTTCTTTCTTTTTTAAAAGTGTTATTTTTTAAAATTATTTTTTATTTCAAATCTTTTTCAATGGTCAACCATCATTCTACCACATTCTCAATCGTCGATCATTAAAGTGAGATGGTAATTTTCATATAGGGGACCCCTTCGACATAATTATATAAATATTTTGTAATTTATATGCTTGTAAAAAAATCACTTCATCTATTATGAAACTTTTCTATTATGAAATCTCAAAAAGACTATTCTATTACTATTATTAGAAGAAGATCACCTCATCTAATGAAATCTTAGAGAGTTATAATTGAAATAAAATTTAATAATTGAAATAAAATTAATAAAGATAATTTCATAAATTTCCATCAAAATTATGAAATCTCTTACTACTCTACCTCATTATTGAGATTCATACTCTACCTCATTATTGAGATTCATAATTGATCTTTACTATTCTATTATTATTATTAGAAGATAGTTGATCTTTACTATTCTATTATTATTATTAGAAGAGCACCTCATCATTATTGAGATTCATAATTGATCTTTACTATTCTATTATGATCTTTACTATTCTATTATTATTATTAGAAGAGCACCTCATCTATTATGAAATCTTAGAGTTATAATTGAATCAAATTTAATAAAGATAATTTCATAAATTTTCATCAAAAAAATTTGCATTCAATGATTTTTCATAAATTTTCATCAAAAAATTTGCATTCAATGATTATGATACTAACATTATATTACTATTATTATTAGAAAATCACCTCATCTATAATGAAATTTAAAAAGACTTTTCTCTAACTATTATTATTAGAAAATCACCTCATCTATTATGAAATATCACATTCAATGATTATGATAATAACATTCTATTACTATTATTATTAACATTATATTACTATTATTATTAGAAAATCACCTCATCTATTATGAAATTTAAAAAGACTTTTCTCTAACTATTATTATTAGAAAATCACCTCATCTATTATGAAATATCACATTCAATGATTATGATAATAACATTCTATTACTATTATTAGAAGATCACCGAACATCATGTGAACCCCAAAGGACAACAAACACCGTACAGATTTTTTTTTTTTGAAAGTGAAACATTGCGGAACATTGCATATGATGAATGTGTGCACACATTGCACGAAAAGCAATTATGCATTTACTAAATCTTTCACGTCCTCTGGGGTACACAAAACGATCATTACGAATCATAAACTTTTATCAAATGGAAGAGACTAAACAACCAAGAACACATAATGATGACACACTACTATTAATGATCACAAGCATGGAAAATGATACATCATTTCATTGCAATTCAAATCACAGTTCCATAATACAACTGCAGAGCATACTTCCATAGATACAACATATTAAAGATACAATAGTTCATCACATAATTTTTCCCTAATATCAATGGGAGAAGTACATTGAGTACAAGAATGAGAAATTAATGAAAAATAAGGTACAAAGTGACCAATCTCATGCCCACATTTTACACACTAAACAACCAGGCAAGACTGTAACATCTTTGCTAATTTTGCAATAATTTTTATTTTATTTTATTTTATTTTAATTTTTGTGTTTACTTATAAGACAACAACAACACAATTCACTACTTATAGCTATATTCAATGATCACACAAGTTACAAGAAAGATAGAAGTGATTTACTAACTTTGGCAATAGAGTCTACTTACTTAGGTCAGCTTAACATACCTCTTACATTCTATTTTATCAACAAGTCCTTGCTCCCAATGCCTATACCTACAAGGTCTACATGACTTGGCACGCACATAAGATCAAAGATAGTTAGCACATGATTACTAAGACAAGCTATATAAATCAATGATAGTTTTTACGTTATCAAGAATAAATGACAAGTCTCAAACAAGACTCAGAAGAACAGTCTTAGGGGCCCGACCTAATGCCTCGGGAGCTCATCACTTGATGGCCTTGCCTACATATATATTTCGCAGAGGCACCGTAGTTTTCCCAACTTGAGTTCTCCCAACTCATTGACTCATCCTCATAGAGTATAACCTCTAGGTTTTTTCAAAGGTGACTACCTTAGACACGAACTTACACCATAACACTGCTATATGCTAACTCAAACCACTACTCAAAGGAATCATGTATTTCATACAAATTATGTACTATAACAACATGAGGTATATACTAGATCTATGATAACTTAACCTATTCCAATCATGCATTCTACAATTTGAATACTATGGCTTAATACTCAACATGATGAAATATCTTAAAGTGGACAAAAAAAGAACACATTAAAAATATAGTTATCTCTTTCTAACATGCAGTAAAACATAAAGAACAAATGTAACTACTTGCTAAGTTTATGACTGTTAACATTATTAAAATCATAACAAGGCACTTAAATTCCCAATGAATTTCCATGGAATCATATTAGCAAATATTACAAAGAACCCAAACCATTGGATTTTAAGGGTTCCTAACTCATAGTATGAAATGACCAAATTAACATACCAAGTACACATAAACAATAAACCACACCCATAAAATAATAGCCAAATTTATTAGATCAATATTAACGAATATTGCCCAAATTGGGCATGCTACTCGTAGAATAATGAATTTTCACAAGCACAGTGGAATATACAATTATAAACTCGTAATTCCTTTTAAACCCTCGACATCCTTTTGTTAGTAGTTTAATAAAATTAATGTTAACCATACTATGAAAAGAATAAATAATTAACTAAGAACAATTCTTTCTGATAACAGGGTTATCCCAAGTGATAATGACTTGACATTGTCAAAATGATAACCTACTATGAATACAACTCCTCATGAGACAATATGATATCCACTTATGAACATGGAGTACGATAGCTATTTAGTACTTTAGAATCCAATAATTGAAATTATAACATAATCCACCATCAAATAAAAGTTAGGTAAAGTGTCAAAGAAGGGAGTCATTTCAATGTGGTAATGTAATGGTCATTAATTCATGGGCAGAAAACCATTACACTTAAACACAATTTTATTTTATTTTTTAAATGATAAAAGTGCAATGCCTTAACTCCCAAAAGGCAAAAAAAAACACAACTAAATATATATTAACATAAGTATTATCCAAAAATAATAATATTATAATTATTACCCAAAAATAATAATATAAGTATTATCCATTATCATACCTGTCAGTTTATTTATTTATTTTTTAATTATCAATTAATCTTAATATTAACATTGATAATATTAAAATAAATATATGTTTATATTAATAAAAAAAAGAATATCAATATAAATTAAATTGAATATATAAAATCCCTTGCCTTTCTTTTAAAATACTAAGTAATAAAAATTACTTTTAGATCTAATTAAATCCCCTCTTTATTTACTTATTTCTTTATTCTATGACCTATCCTTTTATATATATAATTTAACATATTTAAAGAAAAACTTCCACTTTTTCTTTTGTTTATCTTTTCTTTATGTACATAATTTTGAAACTCTAAAGATAAAGCTTATGTTTAAGTGGGCATTCTAATTTTACGGAAGACTTTTGTGCTTTTTTTTTTTAAATATAGATTTTAGATTACTCTAGTCTTGTTACTTTCACCATATTCACCGTATAACTTATATTCAAGAGGTAATGAATGACATTATAGGTTTCTGGATAAATAGTTAACTATGTATTGCCATGCAGCCTTGAGATATAGGTTTCAATGGGGTTCAAGAGTATGTTTATTAAAATTGAAAATTACGGCCAGGGTTTTAATAATGAGCACATTTATTAAAATTGAAAATTACATTACGGCCAGGGTTTTAATAATGAGCATATTTAGGTTTTAAGATTACGGTAATATTTTAATAATGAGCACATTTAGGTTTCAAATTACGGTAATATTTTAATAATGAGCACATTTAGGTTTCAATATTACAACATCCTCTACCCCGCGTAGTTGAGGATATAATAGCATATTTTAATTATTTCTCACATTCGTTGAAAGTGACTTTCCGCCCTAATATTTTCTATGCAGAAATTTAACCCTCTCTCAACCCTATCTTGTTATCATGCGGTTGTTTTTAACAGCAGGTGAGCTAGGCGCGGCTGAGGGAAGGATTCAGAAGATTTTATGTTTGATGGGCATTGAAAGGCATAGAGTTACATGCTGCCTGCAGGATTCAGTTTTGTTTTGTTTTGTTTTTTTTTTTTTTTGTTATTGTTTTATTTCATTAGACCATGTCTAAGCTGATGCAAGGAGATTTGATATCATGATTTACACTGGTATGCACAAATAAATTGTTTCAAACCCAACACCGGCAGATAATCATGTAAAAAAAATGAGGAAGCGTAGACAAAGCGTGAGAGTTGTTTGACAGAATTCCCTTATCATTTATGCTTGAGGTATATCCATACCTTGTTCCCAAAACTCCCATTTTGACAAAGGCAGTGCAAGGTTGAGAAATCTTTACACCTACCAATTGTGTGTGTTTAAACATAAATATTCAAGCATCTGCATATATAACAAATCCATTATGTGCATATCCTATAACGATGGCACGCTAAGAGACTGCAATTGTCTGAGGAATCCTATCAATAGTTCACATGCCCAGCTATTCATATCATATGTAAAGCAACCATAGATAAACCCTCAAAACTGATGTCCTCTTTTAGCAAATAACACCAGCAATTTAAAATGAAATAAAACATAACCAAAAATAATCCAGCCATGTACATATTCCATAACAATGATAAAAAAGAAAGATTCACTAATAGCATGGGAAGTGACTTACCTCAAGATTCTGCACAAATTGTGTTAAACTGTCAACAATGTTGATGAGAAAACAAACAGAGTTTATAGGAAAAATATTACATAGCACTACCAAAGCAGATTTCTTTTCTTCTTTCTTTCTTTTTTTAAACAAAGAGATGAAATAAACCAATCTCTCAACAACTGTTATTTCAATAATAATAAAATTGTTTTAAAATGGAATAAAACACAACCCAGTGTGGATTAATAATATAGAGCACAAACTAGAAAACTCACCCTTAACCAAATTAACAAACCAAGTCAGGCTGTGAAGCAATGATGCAGAAATTTCAACATAATGTTACCGTTTAGTTTCTCCATTCCACTCAAGCAGATGGTTGATCATAAGAATGAACAATGGAAAAGAAAATTTCCAACACTTTAAAGCAGAGCGTACCTATTGGAACAGTTTGCCCATCCCTTCCAAGTGAAGAAGAAAAAAAATGAGAGCCTCTACGTCTTCCCTAAAACAATTAAGGCAGTCCTAATTTTTTTCACGATAAACAAAGGAAATAGGTGTCAACTTCATAATTTTCATATCCAACACTTGGCACTTTTCCTCACTTCCCATTTCCACCTGTAGGTAAATCTCTACCTTTTGCAACAAAATAGAAACCTACCTCCACTATGGTTTAGTTGCGTCCACGGAAGGAAAATTTCATCCTTAATAAATATTTTACCCGCCATCGAAAAACATTGTTATATCAAATTAAATTCAATAAACTTAAATCTACCCCATTTAACTTTCAGGAAAACATTTAATCAACCCGTTTATCCTGGAAAATATTTTTAAATAAATATTTATGTATCTATTTTAAATTTTTACGGAATAAAGAAATTGACTAATTATTTATTTTTAAATAAACCCTTAATGCAAATAAATAAATAATATTATTTAATTAAATGAACAATACTATTTAACTAAATAAACATTATTATTTAATCGTCAATTGAAAATTTACAAAGCTGTTTGATTAAGATATTGCTCTTTTAATTTTATAAACATAACTTTAAATTTTCAAACTAATTTAACATTTAATTAAGTCTTCACAACACACATTAATAATTATGTTTAATGTTTAATTTCAATCATCATTGTATTAATTTAACTAATTGACAATAATGATACACATCTAATCCTAACAATTAACACATTAAAATTGCCACTTAAAAACAAGAACGATGTAAGATAAGACGATACCAAACAAAACGGGAACTAACCGATGACATCAACAACCGATGACAGGACGACGAACACAGACGTGGGTACTTTCTTGTCAAATCCCTAAACCGCATCATCATATATATCGTGAAGCAAGTATTAAACAATTTGCATAACCACACAGTATAGCATAATCAGTTAAAGACAAACACCATGAATCATTATATCATTAACATCATAAAACAATATCATTTGCATCCAAGCAAAACATATAAGTCAAATAGATGAAACAATCACCAACGTAATCATGAGTATACATCAAACATAAGCAATATTCAAACAGCAACAACCACATGCACATAAAGGTATCATGGGAGTTCAATAACATGAGAGGCATTACACTTGAACTAGTTTATTTCCTTATCTACTTGAACTAGTTCATTTCCTCCAAGAAATTAGATCATCCAAAGCTCAAGTCAATAGTTATTTTTTTCACACCATGGATGTGTATCTCGTTTAGAGAGGGGTATTTAGGTCCCTTGATACTTAAAAAATACTACTTGTCAAGGAGCTACAAATTTGGATGATAGGGTTTCATATCTAGAAGCCCTAATGGCTCGTGATTTAGCTAGATCATAAATAAATTTGGTGGTTAAGGTTTTCTCTAGCCCTAGTTGCAAGTTAGATGGAAGGAATTTGACTAGAAGTTCAATAATTTTTTTAATTATTTGTTTCGTGAAATTATAATGGATTTTGAGGTTACATAATGAGAGTAATATTTGATTGACCATGTTATGATTTACAAAACTATAAATTTTATTAGCCAAAATCAATAAAAAATTATGAGTTGATCTTCAAGAGGTGGAAGCATGATTCAAAGGATGAGATCAATATTTATACCTATGCATAGGTTTTTAAATTTTGGATCTTGAATCGATAAGAGAAAAAGGGTGGATTTTGAAGTCTACCTCATGGATCTAAGTGGAGATTTTTTGTGAATAATACCATGGTATCCTTATTTTAGTCCTTAAAGTGACTCATTTTTTATTCCCTTATTTTGGTTAGTCTTTCATATTTACCTCTCAATAATATTAGACTATAGGGATGATATTTATTACTGATTCCTTAGGGAAATTTATATGTTTAGCCAATGAGGTAGCCAACAAAACATATAAAAAATTTCCCATTCTTGTGTGGAGATGGACCTCTCTTAATATTTCATTAAATAAATTTCATTGAAGGTCAAAGTAGAACTTGGATCTAATTAATGGATTTCAAGAAATAAAATTTTAGATCCAACACAAAAGATGTCTATTTGTGAGAATTTGACTTCTCAATGTAACCAAAAGGATTCCAAAATATTTGGTACAACTAGCCCAAGGGATTCTTTCAAAATCACATGGCAGGAGGAGTTGAAACCTTGTCATCATCTTATTGTTCCACATGATACAATTATCTTAGACTCTTGGTCTTCAAAAGATGAGAAGGATATTGACATTCTAGGTAAGCAAAAGGCTCTTGACACAATTTTAGATTCACAAAATTATTAGATAGATCTACTGAGATCATAGCTATAAGAATACAACCTTCAATTCTCAATTTTAAAAAAATATTAAATAAACTCAAAAACATCTCAAAATTATTTAATTATATTGTTGTAGGCACCTAAAATTGATCATTCACATTTGATCAATTTCTTGGAGAATGCTAAGATCTGAAAGCATTAAACAACCTTCCACTAGTGAACAAAATATGAGCACAATAGTATTTATATCAATAGAAAAATGAGAATGTAAATATACAATAAGGAACCTTGCTTATATAGGCAAGGTGGATGAGGTGAGAAGGTAGGAGACTGCAATAACTAGCTACCCCTCCAAATTTTCAACACCTGTTAGCTCACTTGATAAGTGTGTGAGCAAGTGTAAAGTGTGCATGCAATAGGCATCTCAAGTGATCCGGACACATGTATCAATGCTATGAAACTGTGAGAAAAAATTCCTAAAATTCCCTAAGTAGAGTCTTAACTAATGTGAATAGGAATCTCTTAGGTAGGCTAAAAGTTAACAAGTTCGATAGTCACTATTTACACCAAAAACCCCCCTTAGGTGCAACTTAGGGAGTAATGTACATGCACTAATGATGAGTACCAACTATAGGCCATGTTAGGCACTCATACATAAGTTTCTCATAAAGTGGAGAAAGGGAAAAAACCGAGTGGAAAAAAAAAATCCTTTCTAAAAGAGAAATTCAGTAAAATAAAATGTACAAGTGAAGAAGATAAGTGACAGATAAAGAGCTTATCATGACCCCCAAGGACTAATTTTAGCACAATGTAAAATGAATGTTCCCCCCATAGGAGAGAAAATAGAGAAGGTCTATATGATTCCCCTAAAAATGTGAAGTAATGAGCTCCATGTGAGGAAATGCTTCCTCCCAAAATTGATAATAGAAGAGAAACCATGCAACCTCCCCTCAAAATGGTTTATGTAGTACTAGTATATGTTCGACACTAGCTACTGAAGATGATCCATGATTGTTGAACATGTCTTCTCTTGAAGAGAAACAACACCACAAATTTGTGCAAAATGACTTTCCATTTTGAATAGGAATACATATGCAAGAAGAAAGATCAATGTCTCTAAATTTTGCACATGATCCAAAGATAGATCTGATTCCCATGATGTCTTCAAATGATGCCCAATGATCTCCAAGCCAATTTTGGCATGTGATGAATGTTGATAAGATGAATCAAGTACCATAAAAGATTTAGGAATAGGGATCATTGATGTATGGTGATAGGTAGACTAATGTGAATCTAGTAGTGTTGTAAATGATGATGACTGAGTTGGATAGATCAATTCATGAATATCTACATAATTTTTCATGATAGAAGTTGATATAGACAAGGTAAGAGCAAGATCCAAAGATGGCAATGATGATGCAACTTCAATAAAGCTAACATCATGGAGGAGATGAACATCCTCAATAATTTCTTCCAAATATGCGAGATGAGATTCTACAAACAAAAATGTGATGTCTAGTAGATATATTCCTCCCAATGTGATATATTTATAAAGACGATAGTAATGTCCTAGTGCAAAGAATCGCTAGAACTCATGGATGAGTCAATTTACTAGATTCAAATGTACCATCAAGGGATTCAAGTTTCACTATCCTAAATAGATGTTGGAAGAGATGATATGAGAAATGCGAATAAAATTCATCCCCATGTTGATTACTCCCACAATGTGTGTACTTTAGTTTGGCATTTCTAGACATGGTCTAATGATTAGAAAATATTAGTGTGAAATGCAAGTATACCCACCAAAATTTGTGTTCAAGAGAATTATACCTTAAATATGAAGATTGGATGCCAAATTGATTGTTTATATTATACAATGTTTTTTACAATTTTTGAAAAATAGATAATCCAAATCTTTAAAGTACAAGAAAAAATGAATTTCTTATAAAATTCTGATAAAAATAAAAAAAATGTTTGCAAAATTTTGATAAGCAAGGTGAAAGTTATGTCCTATCAAAATTCACTTACAATGTTGACTTTACAGTTTTGAAATACTAATAAACAACACCAAAT
The DNA here is from genome assembly GCA_007258455.2 of Sequoia sempervirens. NCBI lineage: Eukaryota > Viridiplantae > Streptophyta > Pinopsida > Cupressales > Cupressaceae > Sequoia > Sequoia sempervirens. Next base: position 51,862 of record VDFB02278218.1, on the reverse strand, counting down.
TCAAATTGTCTTGATGTCAAAATTTTGGCAACAAAACAACTTCCTGTTGACTAATCACACTTGAAAATATAACTCTCCATTTGCAAGTTATGCAAAAATGAAAATAATACCCTTTTATTAGATTTTAATAGTTAATTAAAACAACTAACTGAAATCTGATGGTTGGATGAAAATTAACATCAAATGTTAACCAAAAAGAAAGTGTAACTATAGCAAAATGTGGTTGATATGGACAAAGTCTTTGTGTAAGTGTTGAGTCTTCACGCCAAATGTAAGTTTTGTTATTGTTATTGTGGAGTCATGTACTGCAAGTGAAGAATATCAGTTAAAGCTCAATAAGGAAAGTGCAAGAGAATGTCACCATATTTTAACTAAAAGAGGGGTAAAAATTTATTCAAACTAAAACAAAGAAGTACAAAGCAAGGGAATTACACATCCTTGTCAATCTCCACTAAGTGGTCCAACTTTTGTGACAAATCCAGGGGTAATTGACCCCTATCCACAATGTTCCAATTCTACAGATGAATAGAGGCCCATTTGGCCAAACAATCCGCTACTTTGTTCCATTCTCTAGGAATGTGACAAAAAGTAATAGATTCCAAAGAAGTACACAAATTAAGAATTTGCTTAATAATCAAAGCTAAATGCCAATTGACATCTTCTAATTGTTGCCTATTCAACAAAGTCACCACCACCTGAGAATTAGATTCACAAATGATCCTTCTCTACCCAAGAGCGCAACCACGCTCCACTGCATATAAAATGGAAAGAGTCTCCATCAAATTGTTAGTATGAAGACCCTTATAAATAAAAAAGATAAACTGAACAATCCCAAAACTATTCTGCCCAACACCACCAATATCAGCATAACCATGATTTCCCCGAGAAGAACCATCCATTTTCAACACTCCCTGTGGAGGAGGACACCAACGCCCATCACTATTTATCTTCCAAAGAGGATATCTACATCTATTGCTCATGATTTGACCAACACCCTTCGTAGCACCACTTTGAGGAGGAAGATTGAGATGATTGCAACAAGCAACATCTCCCAAATCCACATCCTCAGCCAAGTCACACTTAGCCGAAACAGTTTCTCCCAAATAATGAAGAATTTTACACCATAAATGTTGGACAACCAACTTCACATCTTGAAAAATCTTACGATTCTTCCCCAACCAAATATATCAGATAATAAAGGTAGGTCCAAGAGCCCAAGTAATTTGAAGAAAAAAAGTCTTAAAAAGGGTCTTGCCCCACAGAACAAAAAACTCAGTCAAAGAAAAAACATTCCAACAAACCTAATTCCACACACCCCACCAAAAGTGCCATATCTCCCTAGATACCTTCCTTGAGCGAATAGATGTTGATAGATTTGGCCACGCTTAGAAAGGTCGTGTGAAGCCGCATAGGGCTGTGGAGGTCGTGTGGGAATTGGGGCGCTAAATCTTATTTCCAATTTTCTAATAAATAGACCCGCCAAATCAGAAATATTTCCTTTTGAGCAGGTCGATGGGCAATGGGAACCACGTGGGGCCTATAGAATGTCGATGTAGATGGTGAGAGGCTACGCAGTGCAGGTGATTCTCTTTGGCATTAGAATGGAGAGGACTCGTCGTGCAGCTATGTGCTGCTTATATGGAAAGGTCTGCTCTAGGTCTGCTCTAGGTGATTTTTTTGCAAGAACAAAAAGAACTCCATTGGGAATACATGCCTACAAATAAGCTGCAGCTTGGAGATAGAGAGCATGGGAGAGGCAGTATATGGAGGCATTTATGTTTTCCAATGACACTAAAGAAAGACCTGCAGCAAAAGGACCTCGAAAATGGGCTAGCTAGGACAAAAAGCAAGCCCAAAATTAAGGCCAAAGACCTTTAAAATATCTGCAAACAGACCAATCCAAGAGAGAAAATATCGTGTAAACAAGCCGAAATGACCACAAATTTACCTGTAAATAGGCCAAAATGGCCAAAAAATAATAATTAAAAAAAATCAAATATCAACCAAAAATAGCAGATGCGCAGAAAAAAATTGCAAAAATAAAAAATTATCAAATGTAACAAAATCATAGATATTTCTTTGTTTCTCGGACCTTTAAGACACAATGGCAGTGTTTGTTTAGCTCTACGTTGATAGTGATATGTGCGAGAGTCACCTTGATGCGGGAAGGAATGTGCTCTCATGGCTTTGATACCATGGTGGAGAATGCCAAGATTTGAAAGCATGAAACAACCTTCCACTAGTGAAAAAATATGAGCACAATAGTATTTCTATCATATATACAAAATGAGAGTGTAAATATACAATGAGGAACCTTTCTTGTATAGGAAAGTTGGATGAGGTGAGAAGGTAGGAGACAACGACTAACTACTCCTTCAAATGTGCAACAGTTGTGAGCTCATTTGACAAGTGTGAGAGAAAGTTTAAAGTGTGCATGCAATAGGTGTCTTAAGTGACGAGGACACATGTCTCAATACTATTAAGTGAGACAAAATCCTGAAAGTCTCTAAGTGGAGACATAACTAGTGTGAATAGGACTCTCCTAAGTAGGCTAAAAACTAATTGGTTTGATAAAGTCCCTATTTATACCAACACAATTTAGATTCTCTTTTCTTCATTTCCAACTTACATATTAATGAAATAATATTTTTTATTTAATTAATATTTTCCGCTAACTCCATTATCACGTTCTTCATGTAAAATAATTTTCCCATTTGTCCCAAATTGGAGCCCTTAGTAAATAATTATTTACCTAGCCTATATCCCTCTTTCCTCAAAAAAAAAAAAATAATAATCAACCTTTTAAGGCGCTTTTCATAAACCACTCTTAACCTTCCATTATCCCCTAACCATCTCCTAATCGTTTATACATGGGATAATCAATAATCAAACTTGGATTTTACCAACCCAAACTCCCACATGAACCATATGTGTTACCAAGTACTTACAAGTAGTACTCCATGGTATGGGTCAAGATTCTATTCTTCAAATTTTAATTTGACCATGGTATCTTGTGGCTTTGGACAATCCACCTCTTTCTCATAATACTTAATTTAAAATTACCCATACACCCATACATACTTGAGGGTAGGTAAAGACAAGACTCACATTTTTAAAATCTTTCCAAGGTACTTTATAGTTGCCCACTAGATTTTTTCCATCCACTACTTCCCATGTCAAATCTCATCCCTTGATTTTCCCATGATTTTAGAGCCACCATCCTCAACTAATCTCCTTGTGCCACTTGTCAAGTTATTTATGCTTGAGAACTCTTGTCAAGTTATTTATGCTTGAGAACTCTCAAGAATTGTGAGCCCTTGATCTTCAAATTTCATCTCCACCCTCCATCTAGTCCTCCCAACTACTATAAATTGGAGGTGATCCTAGCCATTTTTATCAACCACATGAATGCAATGTTATGCTGTTAAAAATTGAGCACACATCCTAATCAATTTGGCAAAACCACTCGTTAAGTGCAACTAGGAGATTGTTATAGAGTGTCTTTTGATGTTTTATGTTATTATGGTCTTCTAACTTTTCTTGATCTAAGTTTTTGTAGCTTATTGTACAATTTCAATTTAGTTTAGTATAGGTTGTTCATTGTTGTCACAATTTAGTTTAGTATAAATTGTTCATTGTTGTCACAATTTCCTACACACAATTACATTTTATATTATTAACTTAAAAAGAATCTATTTGCTATTAAGTGGCCCTTTTAGGTTGTAGTCCCATGGAGGAGGCCTTCTAAAACTTCTCAATGGGTGTTGCTAAGAATTTTTAGGAACCTTCATAAGCAAGGGTCCCATAGATTTTATAATAATGAGTAACCTTTAAAATATAACTCTAAATTGTAAAGATGTTGATGATCTCATGATTATTTTTTATCCACAAGAAATGTCAAATCTACAATTATATAGTTTTCAATTTAAAAAGTGATTGATAAGAATTGTGAAAATCATAAATGAATAATATGTGAGCAAAATTTTAGAAAGTAAGTTGGGAAACTTCACCCCCTTTCCAAAGACATTTTTTAAATATAAAATCTAAAAGTAGGGGCTCCTATATTCTTACACAAGATCTTAAATTAATATATAATATTTTTTTCCTTCTCAAAAATAGTTCATGTAGTGCTCCATAAGACACATTAAAAAATCAGAAACCTTAAAAAAATCCTAATGCTATAAGAAACAAACGAGGAGATCAGCTTTTCCAACAATAAAGATTAAAACTAGTAATTGCACCTTAGTGTGCAATGGGTACGCCAAAGAAGTGTGGAAAGTCAATTAAGATAAATTTTGATTTATTTTTGTAATATATAAAACTATTTTAATTATTTTATAAAATTAATAGTTTTATTTTAAAATATAATATATAATAATAGGTATAATTAAATTATTTGTAATTTATTTTTTATTATTAAATTATATTCCACATTTCATATAATAATTAAAAAAATCAATTTTAAAAATTATTAATGATATAAATAAAATCAATATAAAAAATTAATGATATAAATAAAAAAATCAATATAAAAAATTAAAAGTAAAAAGGCCTGTGCAGCCTGTCCAGGTGACGATCCCTACTCTATAGCAGCCTCGCTGCGAGCTACTCCACACATAGCCACAATGGGAGCCCCAGATTACCAAACCATGGATTCGACGAATCTCGCTTCTTTGCTTTGTCCTCCTTCGAGTACAATGCATGCATCGCCATCGCCCTCATCCCCTGCGCACTTTTGCTAGTCGAAATGGGCAGTTTTTCGGTGATGGCAACGCTTACAGTCAGAATAATGATTTTGATGAATGGCTGAGATTCATTTAATGGTCAACATATCAATATAAACTATTGATTGACATTTTTAACTTTGTCTTCTTTAAATAAGAATACGCCTTTGGTGTAAAATAAAAAAATTATAAAAGAATTTAATGGAAAAATGGTATGGATAACGCATAAACAACATTCGTGAAAGTTATAAATGAATGTGAAGGACGTGATGCACATTAACACTAAGTTATACATGATCAGCACATCGACTGCTTCCCACTTGACGTTTACGTTTTCTTCATCTCTTATTTGCCCACTCTCCGCGTGTACGCGTGAAAACCAATAAAACACTAAACTCAAGATATTGTAACAGGTGTTTAATGCAGGTGTTAAAATGGCATTATCGGCGGAAATGGAGGAGGATAATATTGTTTTTAATATTAGTGGTAAAAACAGCAAAATGGTGAAAACGGTGGAAAGGAGTGAATAAAAAATATCAGGAAACCTTAAGCGCGCAGAAATAATGCAACAAAGAAGGTCTTTAAGAATTTTCATTAACAGAAAATAAGGTTTCTGCGAGGGTTTTAGAGTACGGCCAAGTTGTCCTCGCGAAAAACAGAGACAGGTCCATGTGTTCGAATAATTTTGCATGTCCTTCCCGCTAAGGACACCGTCAGATTTAGTTACAACGAACGAGGCCAGATTCTTATTAAAATGGCATTGAATTTAGCGGGAGCCAGCTAGCCTGCGGAAGTACAGAACATTTTCAATATCGTAGTTACTGTAAGGAAACACTAAATAGGGGAGAGGGCCCAATAGTCGTGGGGGGTCCAATAGTCGTGCACCCAATCGTAAATATAATATCCAATAGTCGTTTATATAATGTCTAATAATTGTGATTTGACTACCCATAATTAAACAAAATGTATGCTTTTGATCTAAAAAGCAACCAATCATGTGATACCACATCAACGCTCAACTACTCATGATGTAATGTACGAGAATTGGTCTCACTATTTTTTGGGGCCTTTTTGGACACCTTGACAAAAACGCATGCTGATGTGGCATCATATTTGATGATGTGGCCCTGAAACCTTAGTTATAAGCAGAGAACTTGCCAAGTAAGCTGCTATAAAAAATTGGGAGTGATTTGAAATTTCGACGTAGGATAATTAGAAGCGCGAAGTTAGGGTGCACGACTACTGGGCCCTCTCCCCTACCGGAGCGGAAACTAATAGCGCAGAAAAATATGTACGACTGAGATTGATTTAAGCATCTTGCCGGGTCTCTCGGGGTTTGTGAACTATTGAAAGGCAAAGTGAGCTTCAAAAGCTCATATAGGACACGCCTTCGGCCTAAAAATACAATAATATTACATAATTTTTAAAAGTAGGTATGAAAAAGTCACACCACATTTTGGAAAACTTCATTTCAATATTAAGCAATTTTGAAAACTGACCGACAGATTCTTTCCATCTTGCAATTACACAAATCTTCTTTACTGTATGCCTTCTGCCTAAAAATACAATAATATTACATATTTTTTAAAAGTAGGTGTGAAAAAGTCACATCACGTTTTGGAAAACATCATTTCAATATTAAGCAATTTTGAAAACTCGCTGACAGATTCTTCCCACCCTGCAATTACACGAATCTTTTTTACTGTACACCTTCGACCTAAAAATACAATAATATTACATATTTTTTAAAAGTAGGTATGAAAAAGTCACACCACTTTTGGAAAACGTCATTTCAATATTAAGCAATTTTGAAAACTAACCGACAGATTCTTTCCATCCTACAATTACACGAATCTTATTTACTGTACGAATGTACGAATAGCTCGAGGAGTCTTCCACATGATTTCCTGTGAACCTTTTCACAAAGCTCCCTGTTTCTTCAACAGTTTCGGCAACGTCAATCCTCGCATACACGACGCACTACCTATGGTTGCATCGATTGCATGGATGCATGCCACTTTTCATTACTGTCCAATGAGCTTGTTTACTCTTTTATGAAAAAGGATAAGAATTTCATTACTGTCCAATGAGCTTGTTTACTCTTTTATTAAAAAGGATAAGAACAAATTGGCATGCATCCATGCAATCGATGCAACCATAGGTAGTGCGTCGTGTATGGGAGGACTGACGTTGCCGTAACTGTCGAAGAAACAGGGAACTTTGTGAGAAGGTTCAAAGGAAAACATGTGGAAGACTCCTCCAGCTATTTGCACAATAAAGAAGGTTAGTGTAATTGCACGATGAAAACAAGCTTAGGAATGATGTAATTGCAGAAGTTGATGGAGAAGTCTTTGTAAGTACTGTACCAACAACAGGACCCCGTCCAACTATTGGCCCGTGCTTCATGTTTCACGTGGACGGAGTATATTACCGGTTTTGCCCGTATGCTTTTAATTTATTCACCAATAACTGACTGGTAAATTATTTTGTGAGTAGATTTCAATAAACCATAAGTTTTTGACATGTCATATGATCAAGTTTCTTTAGCAAGTTCTCTTGACAGAGACGAGGGTAAGAACTAGCTGTGTGATGCACACTTGTAGATTTGGCGACATAAGTTTGGTATAAAGATTCAGTGGAGTTCAATCCGTAGGCTTGTTTCAAACAGTAATTTTAGCATCTGCTCTCTTTTAGCGGTAGGCACAAAATCTGACCTGTTTCAGGTTTTTGAAAGTGCGTCACAGAATGAAGATGCATGAGTGGGAGAGTTTGTTGCCACACTGGTTTGGAAAACCAGAGTTGCAGTGGATTCAGTGGGTTTATGCTCTCTGGCAGATTATACGCTGCAATTCACTAGGTCTCTTTGCATTATCCTATTTGCCCTTTTGCCTGTCTCAAAAGTACAAGAAGAAAACAGTAGTAGTTCTGGGTGACACTAATGACTATCTTATGCCACAAGAAGAAAGAGAGGACTATTTGCGCCAAAATGCTTACCGACTAAAAAATATTGAGATATTAAGTAACCCCTGGTACCAAAGCTTCGATTGGTTTTATGTGGTAAAGTATTGTGGGCATTATTATTTCACACATCATAATAGTCTGTGTCAGTTGGCAAAATGTGCTGAAACACATGGTGATATCACTGAAAACATAATATTTGTTGAAAGGCTTCTCACAGTAACGGGCTCATGGGCAGTCGGCAAGGAGATATCTCACACAGAGGCTTATGAAAAGGTATTCTCAAAGCATTATAACTTTAGTAAAGGCGCTGATGTTGTTATCCCAACCATCTTTGATTACGTTGATTTGCGCAGCAAGGTTTGGGGGGTTTTGAGTACAATTCCTATACTGCTTCAGGCTAGAAATTATAACAGGTTTTCCAATTTATTCAGTCTTGTGATTATTCTGTTAGATCTCAGTAGACATAAGTGGTACAAGCTCTATGACAGAATTTTCATGAAAATTGCCGACTGTGTTAAACTCAACGTCTTCAAACAACGACGAGCCTTGTACGACTTCTTCTCCATATTCAGTAAGCGCTGGAGATACACTGACACTGTTAGAAAACATGCTTATGTCGCAGGAAAAGGCGACAAGTTAAAAATAAGGGGCTATTGTAAGCTGGAAGCTGAGGATGACTTACAGGTTCAAAACTGGGAGTTTTACTATGATGATCCTATTGACCAGCACATATGCATGGAGATAGTCGATGGTAGAGCTCGTTGCAGCCTTATGAAACATAACCATCCTTATGCAGATGTAATTTTGAACAAGCCTGTCTATGTCCCTTAATTAGAATCTTATGGCATGAAATTCTGATCTATATCAAAAATAATGTGACACACATATCTACGACATATATATAATAGGTAACTTGTATTGATTTCTATTGAATTCTGTTATTAAGGTTTTTAATGGATACGATTACACTCTCTCTATCTCGAGTTTCAACTTTGTTGCCATCTTCCCTATTTACATTGCTTATGTGCCTGATTCAAGTGCTGTGGTTCTTATATTTCTCCACCAGAGGTTTATTTATACCGTCTAAAATTCCAACATTATTGTTTTTAATTATATAGGAGTACCACAACAAATTTAGAGGTTCAAGCAATCAGTTTTAGTCCCTGCCTATAGGGCGGGTCAAAAATATTTTCGAGCTATGGGTAAATGTTGTTTTTGTGTCTGTTAAGGTTGGGCTCTCTTTTTATTCTCTTGTTTTAGATTTACAATACAGATAAAAACAAATAAAAGCCTCATCTCTGCTCCTCAACTCCTTGCAAAGTAAAATATATTGTATTAATAAGCAATAGAAGTTATTCGGTTATGTTAGTGGCTGTTGGGCATTCTCTCTGTAGCTAGCCGCTATATTTATTTTCCCGTTATAATGGAATACACGGAGGTCTGATTAGGCTCTTCATCTTTGACGCCTAGAGCCATTGAGAGAGCTAAAATGGGGATGTTGGCTGCTTTAATTGCTTTTGTTTGTTACAAAATCTGGAACAGTTTTTGCTCGCAGATGTTAAGAGGGCCATTAGAATCCGTTAATCTATGTTTTCAAAGTACTGATATGGCTGTTGTGATCACTTGCTAGCATCTTGTATTTTCTCTATATATTCGCAAATGTTGTGTGTATCTATTACCGAAATAGTATCCACAAATACTATATCAACAAGAGACGCATTGCGTCCGATTCCTCCCGGTAACATATGTAACATGTTGTTTGTTTAAGAAAGATTTAAAGTAGTAGCCATCTTTGCATGTAATAATAATTAGATATGCGTATAAATGCATATAATTTTAAGTAATATACAAAATGTCTATGGTCGACCACTTTGGTCTATACATTGCAATTGTTATTAGATAATAGTAAATGTGTATCAGTAATGCTTTGTAGTTGTTCATTTTCAAATTCTCATTTTGTTGTTGATTATAGAAGATGAACACATTCTAAGAAGACTATTTTTAGATGGCCTTCTAGAAGGCTATTGTTAGGTTGTTAAATGTCATTAGATTGCCCGAATTCAGATTTAATATGAATGGATTAAATTTGGTAATAAGTTTGCTTTGCATACAGCCAATCTATTCATAAGATAGAAGTTGTATTTAGATTTTTATTTATTTTTTAGGCAATAATTTTGTAAACATTATAAATAAGTGCTCCTGGCATTTGTGGATCCAAAATCTACTAATTCAATAGAAATTGATTATGTCTATTTTGTTGTCCAATTGTTGTTGAAATTTTCTCTATGTTATTTGCTTATAGGAATTGAATATTGTTTAACATTTACTGAAAGTTGTCAAGTTAGTCATTGTAGCTTTGGATGCAATCACTATGTTTACCTTATAACATGTGTATGTTTTTTGAGTTAAATTAAATTGTGATAACATGTGTATATTTTTTAAGATAAATTAAATTTTGTTTATCGAATTTTCAAACACTATATTGCAAGTTTACTCGAAGTTGGAGGATAACCTAGATGCAGTGAGTGCTAAGAAACCCATTCATACCCATGAAAGATTAGTTTTTGTGAACCATTACTGATATATGGGTCAATAAGATTGCTTCAAAAGCTATGCAATTGAGTTTATGATAAAATGTCACATAATTTTACATACTCAAGAAAATATCACATTGTTGAAAGTGAATGAGATAAGGAGTTCTCTAATGAATGATTTATAGGGCACAAAATTTGTTGAAAGTTTCATAAATAGGGTAGCCACCCCATTTTGTTTGATCTTGGGGGAAACTATATGATGAAGCATGCTTGAGTTAGAGTAATATCAAGATGGGTAACCTACTCAAAATTCTTAACACTTCACCTTTTTGAATATTATCTAAATGCAATGAGTACCAAGTGAACCATTCATCTCATAACAATAAGTTGTTCTCAAATATTATTAATAAAATATGAGTCAATAAGATTGAATTAATAATTAGATTTTAAAAAAAACTCCAAAATTATTTTAGAAATCATAATCATTGTATTTCCATAATTATAAATAACAAAATAAATAAATATGTTATTTATAATTATTATAAAAAAATTCAATATAAACTTTAGTAATTTGAATAATGAACTATTAGAAGTCCTATATAAGATGTCATTGTTGGAGAGTGAAAATTGTTCTAGCTTTTTAAAGATTTTCTACACCCTCCCACGTGAATGAAAAATACTTGAAAGGTCGTCATTTATTGGTATATTACATCAATAGTTAGACACTATTGAAGAATAGTGTTTGTATATGATTGAGAAAAAAAATCAAATATTATTCAAAATGCTTGCATCATGGAAATATTACTATGCATGGCTATTGTCCAATAGAATTGAAGTAAAATTATTTGTTTAATATTAAAAAAAATGAAATAAATATAAACTTTAGAAAATAAAGTCAACATAATTTAATACTTTGCTTTCATTGGTTGATTTGTGTCAAATTAATAGAATTTGTTGAATCCATAAGTCCTATATAAGATGTCATTGTTGGAGAGTGAAAATTGTTCTAACTTTTTAAAGATTTTCTACACCCTCCCACGTGAATGAAAAATACTTGAAAGGTCGTCATTTATTGGTATATTACATCAATAGTTAGACACTATTGAAGAATAGTGTTTGTATATGATTGAGAAAAAAAATCAAATATTATTCAAAATGCTTGCATCATGGAAATATTACTATGCATGACTATTGTCCAATAGAATTGAAGTAAAATGATTTGTTTAATATTAAAAAAATGAAATAAATATAAACTTTAGAAAATAAAGTCAACATAATTTAATACTTTTGCTTTCATTGATTGATTTGTGTCAAATTAATAGAACTTGTTGAATCCATAAATATACCTGCCTCTCGCAGGAACTAATAATAAAACTCCAATAATATCCACAGAATAGAACCCGCTCAACTATTGAGCCCATAGTACTTCTTAAATAATCTTTGAACACATGTTTCATGTGGACGGAGTACATTACAAGTTTTGCCCTACGCCTTTAATTTATTCACCGACACTATAATCCATTAGTTTTTTGACGGGTCATATGGTCAAGTTTCTTTAGCAAGTTCTATTGACAGAGATGAGGTTAAGAATTAGCTTTGTGATGCACACTTGTAGATTTGCCGACATAAATTTGGTGTAAAGATTAAGTGGAGTTACATCTGTAGGACTGTTTGAAAAAGTAATTTTACCATCTGCTCTCTTTTAGAAGTAGGCACAAAATCTGACCTGTTTCAGTTTTTTGAAAGTGCGTCACAGAATGACGATTCATGAGTGGGAGAGTTCGTTGCCACACTGGTTAGGAAACCCATGATTGCAGTGGATTCAGTGGATTTATGCTCTCTGCCAGAATATACGCTGCAATCCGTTAGCCATCTTTGCATTATCCTATTTGCCCTTTTGCCTGTGTCAAAAGTACAAGAAGAAAGCAGTGGTAGTTCTGGGTAAGACTACAGATTATCTTATTCCAGTCAGGAAAAGAGAGGCCTATTTGCGCAGAAATGCTAACCGACTAAAAAATGTTGAGATATTATGGCACCGAAGACAAGATTGGTTTTATGTGGTAAAGTATCGTAGGCATTTTTACTTCACAAATCAGAATAGTCTGTGTCAATTGGCAAGATGTGCTGAAACACATGGTGATATCACTGAAAACATAATATTTGTTGAAAGGCTTCTCACAGTAATGGGTTCATGGGCAGTTGGCAAGGAGATATCTCATACAGAGGCTTATGAAAAGGTATTCACAAAGCGTTATCACTTTAGTAGAGGCGCTGATGTTGTTATCCCAAGCATCTTTGATTACGTTGACTTGAGGAGCAAGATTTTAGGGGTTTTGAGTACAGTTCCTTTACTGCTTCAAGCTAGAAATTATAACAGGTTTTCCAATTTATTCAGTCTTGTGATTATTCTGTTAGATCTCAGTAGACATAAGTTGTACAAGCTCTATGACAGAATTTTCATGAAATTTGCCGACTTTGTTAAACTCAACGTCTTCAAAGAACGGCGAGGCTTGTACGACTTCTTCTCCATATTCAGTAAGCGCTGGAGATACACTAACACTGTTAGAAAACATGCTTATGTCGCAGAAATAGGCGACAGGTTAAAAATAAGGGGCTATTGTAAGCTGGAAGCTGAGGATGACTTACAGGTTCAAAATTGGGAGTTTTTCTATGATGATCCTAATGACCAGCACATATGCATGGAGATAGTCGATGGTAGAGCTCAGTGCAGCCTTATGACACATAACAGTCCATATGCAGGTGTAATTTTGAACAAGCCTGTCTATGTCCCTTAATTAGAATCTTATGCCATGAAATTCCGATCTATATCAAAAATAATGTGGCACGCATATCTACGACATATATATAATAGGTAACTAGTATTGATTTCTATTGAATTATGTTATTAAGGTTTTTAATGGATACGGTTGCACTCTCTATATCTCGAGTTTCAACTTTGTTGCCATCTGCCCTATTTACAATGCTTATGTGCCTGATTCAAGTGCTGTGATTCTTATATTTCTCCACCAGAGGTTAATTTATACCGTCTAAAATTCCAACATTATTATTTTTAATTATATAGGAGTACCACAACAAATTTAGAGGTTCAAGCAATCAGTTTTAGTCCCTGCCTATAGGGCGGGTCAATAATATTTTCGAGCTATGGGTAAATGTTGTTTTTGTGTCTGTTAAGGTTGGGCTGTCCTTTTATTCTCTTGTTTTAGATTTACAATACAGATAAAAACAAGGCAAAGCCACATCTCTGCTCCCCAACTCCTTGCAAAGTAAAATATATTGTATTAAGAAGCAGTATAATTTATTCGGTTATGTTAGTGGTTGTTGGGCATTCTCTCTGTAGCTAGCCCCTATATTTTTTCCCCGTTATAGCGGAACACACGGAGGTCAGATTAGGCTCATCATCTTTAGAGCCTAAAGCCATTGGGAGAACTAAAAGTGAGTAGGTTGACCGCTTTAATTACTTTTGTTGGACAAAATTTCAAACAGTTTTTGCTCGCAGATGTTAATAGGGCCATTATAATCCTTTAGTCTGTGTGTTCAAAGTACTGATATGGCTGTTGTGATCACTTGCTAGAATCTTGTATTTACTCTATATATTCGCAAATGTTGTGTGTATATTACCAAATAGCATGTTGTAAGCAGATTAAGCATTTTATGTCTATATACATGGGAAAACAGCAAATTATATATACGTTCTTTTAATTAAATTTGAAATGAAAGAATCTGAATTCTGTGTTGAAGATTTTAGGTTAACATTTCCACATTTTTTCAAAATTTTATTTGTTTCTCAATATAGGTAGGAAGTATAAAACCAGATATGTGTAAAATCCCCTTCCATTATTTTTGACAGATGTTCATATAGATTTGCTGTTACATCAAAACTTACAGTTGCTAATGAACTTCCAAATCACCATCATTATTTCTCAATAAACTTCAAAATCAATGTCATCACCTAGACCCACAGTGATGGTTAGTCTACAAGATCAACTCCCAGAGCTGTGGAAGTTAGTCCAACAACCCCCCTCTGATCTAATTTAGGGGAATTGAACCAGGGTTGAGAATTTGATACCACATATAGATTTCTTGTTACACCAAAACCTGCAGGTATCAATGAACTTTCAAATTGACATCATCACCTAAACCCAGAGTGATGGTTAGTCGATGACATCAACTCCTAAAGATGTGGCAGCTAGTCCATACCGTCCAAAGGCTTCTGTTTTGAGACAGGCAAGGAGGAAGTTGACATATGTTGGGGAGTTTGGCTTTACACCTGCCAATTGCATTTGCTTGAAATCTTCTAAAGGCTTTTCAAGAAACATAAATTGTGCATGTCCTGCAATCTTTGCTGTCCATGTGAGTACATTTCTTTGAACAATTTTTTCAAATAGTTCGCATGCCTTAGTCTATGCTTTCATATTTTGCATTCATTTCTAGAGAAGCTTAATATTGGTAAAAGTACCAGTTTTGGTAAGACAGAGGCTGCATGGCATGCCATCTCGCATGTGCAGATTTTGACGCAAAGCATTAACAGGGTTACACTTGGCAATTGACTCAGCAATTAGTTGCATAGCTATTGCTTGTCGTTTATATAAGAATGAAATATATCCATGGCTTTTAGTTGTTTCTGGGTTTGGGTTTTTACTGCCTGTTGGATTGTATTCGACTGCCAAAATACATGTGGTTTTAACGGAAGTGCTTCTGTGTTTAGGTATGTACATGCCTCTTTGTCTATTGTTTGAACTGTCAGTGAATTGGCTCTTAGACTAACATCCTTTATAACTCTAAATACAATTGTGGCTTGAGTGTTTACTTAGATAACATTGCACGGTTTTCGGCCATGAAACATGGCAGCCCTCATGTGCGTAAAACTTATCACTTAAATTCCGCCGGCGGATCTTAAATCCGGACTGCAGTAACCACACTCCATCGGCATACACTGTGCATAAATGTTTCGATAAGCATTTAATACCAAATTAGTTTTAAAAAGATTTGAAACTATTTGGCAATCTTAAGAAGAAACTCTTATTACAAAATATGAGTAATCAGAGTTTTGTTTTATCCAAATTAAATTGCACATATTTACTGGGTTTACTAATTGGCTATCAAAATTGGCATTGAGGAGGACTTCATGAATGCTTCCGTTTGGAAGTCCGCCTGCTATATCATTTTAGGATTGCTTTAAACAAAATGAAGTTTCGTGAAGTTTAATTTTAGGGATCCAAACCTTCATTTCTTTGGGGCCTCTTGCTTCTGCCCTTCAAGGGATTGAAATTGCTCAACGTCAATGCGTGAAGCATTGAGATTTGGAGAGTTTTGAGATTTGATCTTACTTCTACGATAAAGTTTATGCTTTTGATTTTTCCCTCCTTAGTTATGAGGTGTAACTGCAAGCAGTTGGAGGCCAACCTCTCCTGGTGATTCTTGTGAGTAAATGTTTGTTTTGAGTGCATAGTTTGAAAGTTTCCGCATTGTTAGGATGAGAGAATTGATTAGATCTGTATTGTTGGATGATTGTGAGTTCATGAATTCAAATTATGTTTTGTATTTGGGCATATATGCTATGGTTTTGAAAAGCATTGTGCAGTGTGCACACATAGCATGAAGCACACAGTATATTAATTGTTGCCAAGATGTGCATCTCAACGACTTTTGCAAGTCACTTTTTAAGGAAAGTATGAACTTCTGAGTTTGCTTTACCATCGAATGATAGCCAATACTCTTTCATTGCTCGCACTATTAATTTTGAATATATAGTTTTGAAAGTTTGAAATAGTTTTAGTGCCTCTAAAATGTGTCTCCACCTTGGAAGCAGCATCCTCCCTCAAGAACAACCACCTCATATTCTTAGATACACTCAATTTTCTTAATTTGGAAATTAAATCATCTTTCAAATTTAAATCAATTTAACATCAACACTGTTTGACAAGGGTAAAACAACATTACTTCAGTAATAATTCATGCACTGATTTTCTTACATTTTCCTTTAATCAAATAAGCGGTGCAATTTCCACCCACAATATGAAATTTTCCTTACTGTTTGATTCGATGAAAATATTTCCACGGTGATTTTAACAATATAAGTTGCTCCATTTCCCTTTTCCTTGTATGAAAATTTTAGTGACCCTCTCCAAATATATTTAGCTATGATCATTGCTTGGTTAGATTTGCACAATAATAAATTAAGTAGTTTTTTTTATTATCAGCCAAATGAAATGGCATAAGTACTGCAGATCTTCGAAACCAAAAAAATTCTCCATTCACATAAAGTGTGACCTGCGTGCTCTGCATGGCATAGAAGTTAATCAAACTCTTTGGGCAACCTATTTGTAAATTTATCAACAGTGCTACGATGATGTTATCTATGTTGTCAAAGATTTAGCTACAAAGGCTACAGTTATAATACCACTTTGTTGGAGTAAGAGAGAAACATAGTACTAAAAACAATCTATATTCACAAAATTAAAACAAACTACAAAGCTTTTTCCTTGTTTTGTGATTGCACAGAGATTCTACTGCTATCTGAAGTGTGCTCTTCTTGAAGTCTGTAGTTGACTATTATGTCTTCTCTGGAGCTCTTCTTTTGATTTTATTTGTAGTTACTATTGCAAAACTTCTATTCTCTATCCTCCCATAGGAGTTGCCTGTCAATGCTTCTATTTTTACCAAAAGATTTTTAAAAAGGTTCTCTTTATGTCTCTTGCTATCGCTACCCATCTCTACCCAAAAAAAAATCCTACTCAAAACACCCATTCAAAATCCAATCACTAGCATTGCATTTGTCAGGCCAATCTAACATTAAAAAATGTAGTTGGCATCAAGGACAAAGGGAGGGAGTAAGTAGATCCCAAGAAGATTTATGATAGTATTACATTTAATTTTCTATACAACTTAACATTACAAAAGTCTAATAATCTTTCACAAGATTTATGATAGTATTGCATTTAATTTTCTATACAACTTAACATTTCAAAAGTCTAATAATCTTTCATGTGATCTTGTATGGTCTATATTGGAGCATGAGTCTAGGAGCACACAATAAACCCATTTATCAATCCAATAGAGAAACGCTTTGTAGATTTGGAAAAGAACATTCCATTATAATGTTTCACACCTAACAAATTGAAGTCCCTCTATGTTAAGCGAATGTCATTCTCTGTACTTTTAAAACAAATTTCTAGCTTGGCCATCAACTGCAAATGTGGTATTTTGAAATGATGAAGAACCAAAGTCATTCATGGCCCATTTCTAAATGTGTTGCTTGCATAGTTGTACAATCAATAGATTTGATAAAACTTCAGGACACTATAAAAATATTTTTCTCCACTTTTAGTTAAATGATTCAATAAAATTAGAGCCCAAGTTTTCTCAGGAATTATGTAGAGAAAAAGTGAAAATATGATCACTAAGTACTCTCAAAGTTTACGCAGAAAGAAAACCACATTGTTAAATAATTGATAGATCACAAGAAGAAAATGATCACCCTTGTAGTTCTTACCTATTCCTAGCATATGATGTTAGTGGGAGAATTGTATTTTGCATATGTTCAGATGTTAAATGATCATGTTTGACATTATTATTTTGTCTTGATTCATGTTTCATCTATGGGTGTTTTATTGTTATGCTTGATTTAAATGGCACGAAAATGTGTGTGTTATATAGCCAAGTCCCTTGATAGGGAATGGATGTATTTCATTTTGGAGGTATTCTTGGGATATGTGCATGATACAGGCATGCCCAAGTGATTATTATCATGTTTTGGTTCATGAATATATGCATTAATATAGATGTTATGATTAAATGATATCATGAAATTTATCGTTTAAATGCATGAAATTATGGATATAATGTTGTACACCAT
Organism: Sequoia sempervirens; assembly: GCA_007258455.2. Classification (NCBI taxonomy): domain Eukaryota; kingdom Viridiplantae; phylum Streptophyta; class Pinopsida; order Cupressales; family Cupressaceae; genus Sequoia; species Sequoia sempervirens. The sequence goes on along the minus strand of VDFB02278218.1, from coordinate 33,767 downwards.
GGGGTATTTATGTGATGCTTTGGCTATTTATATGTAAGGAGTAGGTACACTTGATGTGTGTGTTGAGTGGTTACAGGTACTAGATATTTCTCCACCTAGTCCACAAGTCTAAGTATACCTCAACAGTGGTTATAATGAGATATCACATTAGCCATTTATTGTTTTTCCTTACCTGGCGTACTTGATTTGAGTGCAAGACCTTTGTTATTTAACCCATTTTGACCTGGATATTGCAATAGGTATGATTCAATATGTCATAACTTTATTTGTGGATGTCACGTGAATGTTTGGTCGATGTCTTGTTAAATTTCCTATTTTCGCAATTGAATTAAGTTAAATGATTATATGGATTTAATAGTGAAATTTTATGTTAAATGATAATTGGGGAATGAATTTAATCATTTATCATTATTTGGGGGTTATTTGTGCAAGTTTCAAATTGTATAATGAAAATATATTGTATATTAATTTAATTTGATTTGAATTTTGGTTTCTCCTAGTAATGTGGAAATATTCTTTATATATACTTAAAATGTAATTTAAGTGGAATAGAAAACTGGGCTAAATTTTAATGTCTTATTCTAGGTTGGGTGAAATCGGGGATTAAAGGTGATTAAGTAAAAAAGAAAAAAAAATATTTCATTTTTCATCTCATGTGTTATTTTTGAGAAATTTGGAGAGAGAAAAACCCTCTTCTCTCCAAATTATGGTTTCGTCAATCAGAGGGAAAATGGAGTGAGATTGGTTGCATCAGGATAGGAATTGGGAGATCATGCTCATGTGTCGATTTGTGCATCCACAGATGTGTTTAAAGTTTTCCTCATTTTAAATTTTGGATTAAAATGAGGAAAGTTTATAAATTCTCTTCCACTGCTTATTGTTTTTTATTTTGAAAGGTTGCAAATTGAGTGATGGGGTGTTAGAGCATCCCAACGCCTTTCATTTTGTAGATTTTGATGGTAGATTAATTTATATGTTTGCAAATTTTCCAAAATACATCATTATTATACCCAACATTTTCAAAAATGTGTAAAATGTGTGTTTTATGTATTAAAGGGGATGTTGGGAACATTTTCCACCAAAGGGTATTATTAGATTTTTTATTTTTAAACATTACATTTTTGAAAAAATTTCAATGGTGAATTTGGAAATACCTGGTTTTTGTGTTGAGAAAATATTGTGAAAATTTGAATGGTTTTCACATTAATGGATGTTTTTGAATATTTTTATTTAAGATGGTACTTCATGAAATGTGGTACTAGATGTAGAAAAATGTCATGAAATTTTAAAAAAGTTGGAAAATTTGCATTAGTTGGCGTGCCTCAATTGATGTTTGCATGTTTGATGTTTTCCTCCATTGGTGGATTTGGCCAATGTGAGTGTTTGTTATATCATTGGTGATTAAGCCAATGATGAGTCATTTTCGTAGTCCATAGGTGATTGTGCCTATAAGAGTTGGTACAGAATAACTCTACACCATGCAAGATTTGACAAAAGATTATACCCACCCAAGATTTAGGAACTTCATGAAAGCACAAAAGAGATCAAATATTTAAGAAGAATTCTTTTCTATCAAAGGATGCAAATGATAAGAATTTTTCTATCAATTATATCAATCAATATGATTTACATAGAAGACCACCTCATTATATAGTCAAGGTGAGACATATGATTAAATAGGATTATGACACATGTCTTAATCCTATGACATATGACAACTTATCATAACTATCTAGGAAACGTGCTAAAATTAAAAAGATAAGATAAGATATAATGAAAACTAAAATCTTCTAGAAATATTCCCTCCTAGGGCCTAAGTAAACTTAACATATAAATAAGACTAGGTACTAATGAGTAGATAAGTAAAACACCTATTTACACCAACACCCCCTCTGAAGTGCAACTTAGGGAGTAGTTGATTATTATGAAAATGACACAAATATGGGTCTCGACTATGAAGCCATTTTTGGTACCCATGTACAAATGCAAATGCAATCTCTCACAAATAGAGAAAAGGAGAAAACGTAATGGGACAAACCTCCTCTCCAAAAGAGAGATAAAATACAAAATGCTCTCGATGAAGAATGAGGACAAAACCCCATCCAAGGAAAAAGACCCCCCTAAAATGAATGAAAAATAGATTTTCTACTTATGCTTTGGGACATGGAGCAAACACATCTCCCAATCATTTCATTGAAGAGAAACCCTAGAGATCTCAATCTAAGATATGCACAGGAGAAAGATATCTTGCAATAGGGCTGCCCTAGGATCTAATTACAAACTCATGAGGGGTTCACCACCAAGCTAGGACTTGGAAAGACTAATGAAATGCTAATAAAAATGCTTACCAAGGCTAATATGATGCAAGATTTCACTAAATGACCTAAAAATACATGTAAATCAAACAAGAAAGTTGCAAGATCAGAGGTGTGCACTTGGAAAATTGAAGAATACTAGAATAAGCTTTGAAAAATTGAAAATTTGAAATTAGGGCATATTGAGACTCATATTCCACTCTAGGCGTATCAGTTCCAGACTAGGGTTTCTAGTCTAGAATAGGTTTTTGGCAGTGTAGATTCTAGATTTGCAGAAATATAGAAATTTCACCTATAGTGGGGATCATACACCACTTTTCGCATATTAGAATGTTATGCCTTTTTGGGAATTCAAAGTTCAGATATGTGCTCCAATCTCTGCTTTTCCCTTCCAAACTAATTTCTAGATCCGAACTTGTAAAAAGACCTGCAAAACAAAATATATACTTGATTTGCTTATGAGGGTTTTGCCTCAGTCAAACCCCTACTTTGTTAATTAAACCTTGATAGAAACAATGGATCATGAATGTAAATAGGAATGTAAACCCTAACCTTAAGTGTTTCTAAGATTAGGAAACCTAAAATGCAATGCAACACTATTCTAATGTGCTATAATGAGATGCATGGAATGAAACATGAAGATGGATGACTCACTTTGAAAGATATCTAATCACTCAAATAAGCCCTAATAATGCAAGTTCCTTCCTTAGGATGAAAGTAGAGTGATAATAGAGGATGAAATCACTTAGGAAACAAGTCATTAGGCTTGGCTAGATGGCTAGTTGCATCTCTCCAACTTAAAAAACCATCATGATTCACCATATGCAACCATAATCAACCCTTGAAAATGCTAGATCTTAAATAAAAGTGACCTTGAAGACTTGTAAAAACACTTTAATGCTGCTCCAAGACTTCAACTTTGCTTGCTATTGAAACTTGAATGCTCTTGTGAAAGAATGCTTGAAGATTCTTGAATTCTTGGATCTTGAAATTGCTATTAAAATGCTTGCTTAGATGAAATAATGGCTTAGAAGCTTGCTTATATAGGCATTTACACCTAATTTACCATTATTTAGGTCTCACAAGCTAAATAATGCTTAGATGAAATAATGGCTTAGAAGCTTGCTTATATAGGCATTTCCGTTTGATGACTGGGGCATCCTTCTCAATCTAACCATCTCCTTCTGGGTTCTATATTTTAATATTCTTTGAAATGATGCTACTTCGTAACACCATCTCAAAGAGGGGCAAAATGTAGACATCCAAATTTGGACACTTAATTTATCCAAATTTATCACTTTTCATCTAAACATCCTCTTATCTAAGTTAATTAAATAATATTACTATTATTTAATTAATATCTTTAATTTTTTGAATCCCTAAGGTATTTAATTAATAATTAAATACCTTACCCTCCTTAATCCTCTTTTCATCAAATGAATTAAATAAATATTACATTTATTTAATTCCTCACATGTCATTTTTAATTAATCCTAATCCATTTTCTAATCTCTTCATTAAATGTGCACATGCCTAATCCTTGATTAGGATGTGTCACATCCTCCAACTTTTACAAGTTGGCTTCTAATCCTCATTAACCCCTAATTATCTTCTAATTACTAATTATTACCTCGGTCAACTCTCCCCATCCCCCAAGGAATTTTTAATTCCTTTTATTCATCCTAGGCTCCTCTCTTCCCTGTGAATTTTTAATTCACTTTTATTCCTCCTAGAATCCCTTTTTCCCATGCATCTTCTAGAACCTTTGACTTGTCACAAGTCACACAAATTCCCACCTTTTGGGAACCTTATCCACTAGATTCTTCCAATCATTGTGAATTTTTAATTCACTTTTATTCTCCCAAAGCTTTCCCCTTCCCCATGTGATCATTGAAAGGTCACATCAAAGTACTTGGAAGGTACTTTTCCTTCCTCCACATCATGTACCCTCTTCCACATCACCTACACATCATCTCATCCTTAGCCCTCTCACATTCCACATGTCAAAATGTGAGGGCTAGTGAGTCCTCAACTCACCTTAGCCCTTCATCTTGACCTTGTTGGATAAATTTCAACCATTGAATTCTCTAGAGAATTCAAGTTTCTCTATAAATACCCCTTCCTCTAAGGCATAAAAAAGACTTAGCCATTTTTGCAACTAAATGCTGCCATTTTGTGACTCATCTAGCCATCAACTTTCATCCATTTGCATCTACATTCAAGCATATAGTCAAGACTTGCATTTAGCCATATCAAGAGCCATCAAGGAGCATACAAATCAATCCAAATCAAGGGCCAACCAAGGAGTTTTAGCTGTAAGAAAGAAGGTATATCCATTTGTCATCATTTTACACTTTCCTCTTTGCATTTATAAATTTCTTAGGCTAATCTTGAGGCGTTTCCTTATGTTTCTCCATAGCATTTTAATTGCTTAGAATAAGGTTAGACATTTTGATATCACAGGGAGATTGCTTCCACTTTTGACGACACACGAAATTCCTTCAAGGACGGAGCTTTAATTCAAGGTTGTTAGGGATAGAGATTTGTTTGTTCACACGACACAGAAGAGAGAACTCTTTGAGAAAATGAAATTGCAATTGGAGGAGTGCACCAAAGGGGTGATTGAAAAATAAATGGCAGCATCCCAAGGAGAGACAGTACCAGGAACAAAAATGGCTATTTGATAAAGTCAAAAAAGAGGAGACTATTTGTTCCTTTTCAAATGATCATCATTCATCAAGGTTGTCCTGCACATCAAGCAGACAGTCCATCTATTTCACAATGACACAAATCTACAAACAAGGCTCATTTGATTCATTAGAGGGTGTGGCAAACATATTGAAAAAAAGGTAGCCTTTAAATAGTTTCAGTTGCAATAAAAGGGTAATCAACTAAAGGACAAAAATGTTGTAGTGGTTGGTCACTACAACACAAAATAGGGATGAGACACAAGCTATATTTTAAATTCCTTTATAATGGGGGGGTAGGTGAAACCCTAATTTGTAATGAATTTGAGCCACACAATGCAAATTAATCCTAGCCATTCATTTGGGCTTTGGAAAACTATAAATAAGGACTTTCCCCTCATTTGTAAATGGTTGGAGAGCTAGTGTAAAGGAATTCTACAGCAATAGAAATAAATATTGCATGATTTATGGGTGTTTCTCTTGAATTTGTTCATTATTGCATGCATGGTTCAACTTCCCTATTAGTTTTAGTTGTTAGTTTCTTGAGTGAAAGTGATAATGGTGTTTTTTGTTACATTATTTGTCGAATTTACAACTCATACTTTTTCTAGTTTGTTGATGATGAATCACTTTGTAAAGCTAGTGTGAGCTTCCTTACTTCATTGTTGCAACTTAGTTCAATTGCATGTTCATGATGTGTTTGTGCAATTTAAAAATCTACAGTCCTTAGAAGATTGCACTGGTGTTGTGTAACTGTAGGTTCCTCTTGGCCAAGCAAAACTTAGTTTAGGAAGTTTTTCTACTGTAGCAGCCTCCATGATTACTATTCATTCATAGCTTAGGTCTAGGAATTTCTTCTCTTCCTTGCCCTTTTGATTTTTCTTTTAAATAGTGACTTTGAACAAGGTTCATTGCTCAGTGTAAAGCCAAATCTGATGATGGAATGGAGTTCTAGATTGTTGTTTTGAACTTGAAGCAATTGCACATTAATTTCACACTTTAAGAAGTCAATTTGCAAACCCAACTTCCCACACTTTGTAACTCATCTGTAAGAACCCCTTGTGATTACCAACAAATCACATGAAACAACTGAGATATTCCAAGCACTATCAAGACCTAACATTAGAGACCTTAGGATAGTGTTCTACAATTTGATTGTGGAAGATTGTCTTTCAAGAGAGGTGATGCACCTATGCATTACCTATGTTGAGAAGTGCATAAAAAAAATATCAACAAAACTAGCCCTAGAGGGAGGGCTAGCATGTTAAGGTAGCAAAGTTCAAGGTTGGAAGTTGAAAATAACCTTCAAAGCAAAATCTAAGATAGGGAGATCTCATTATGTGTGGACCCTACACCCATTTTCACTACTACATCCTTCATGCTTCACGGACCCGTAGTTGCGGGTCTTCCTATGTGGGTTTTGATCCCCATTTTGCCACTTTCACAGCGGCTGACCCTTGACCACTACCTGCATGGTGGGATTTGCTACTCACCCTGTCGTCCCCGTCATTGTCATTGCCAAAGTAAAGTTGACCCAATAGTCAAAGATCTCCTTCAAATGTATTATATGGACCAACAGTATAAGTGGGAAGAATATTTTCCTTTGGTAGAGTTTTCTTATAATAAATCTTATCATACATCCTTATGCATGGCACCATTTGAGGACTTGTATGGGTGGAAGTGTTGTACCCGCATCAGTTGGGATAAATTGGAGTGCATGATCATAGTAGGACCTGAAATGCTTAAGGAAATGGGAGAATAAATGAGGCTCATTAAGAGTAGATTGAAAGAGGCAGCAAACCGACAAAAGAGTTAGACAAGAACCAAACTCTTAGATAGTTCGCAATAGGGGACAAATTTTTCTTGAGAGTTAAAGCTCATAAGAGTTCTATTGCTTTTGGAAAGTCTTTCAAGTTGGCCCTGAGATATGTGGGACTGTTTGAAGTCTTGGAAGTGATTAACCCATTTGCTTATAGATTAGCTCTACCACTTGCTTTGGGTTGAGTTCATAATTTTTTTTTCATGCTTCCTTACTTCAGCCATATCATCTTGATGTGACTCATGTGCTTGTTTGGAAATCCTTATAGGTACAAGATCTAGGAGTGGTGCTAGTGGAGCCCATTAGGATCCTAGATAGATTCAACGTTAAGTTGCAAAGTAGAGATATTGCTTAGCTTAAGGTCCAATGGGATCAATACTCAGAGGATAGTGCTACTTGGGAGGATGCAGAAGAAATAGAACACTCTTTCCACTATTGCTTTCTTGAAAAGAAAACTCAGTAATTTTGTTTGATATTTTTTGGTTTGAGATACTATGATATTTTAATTCTGATGTCAAAATAGACATATAATTCAAGTGATGTTGAAATAGACATATAGTCTAAAATGATGTTGAAATAGACATATATTTCATTTGATGTTGAAAAAGACATATATTCTAAAATGATGTTAAAATAGAAATATATTTCATGTGATGTTGAAATAGATAGATATTTCATATGATGTTGAAATAGACATATATTTCATGTGATGTTGAAATAGACATATATTCTGAAATGATGTTGAAATAGACATATATTTCATGTGATGTTGAAATAGACATATATTTTGAAATGATGTTGAAGTAGACATATATTTCATGTGATGTTGAAATAGACATATATTTTGATGAGATGCTGAAAAAGACATAAATGTTCAAAATTTGGTATGATGTTCTTTTATTCGACTATTTAGACATTAGGATGATGTCTCTTCCAAGAGGGAAAGGATCTCATAACCCAATTTTATTTCATATTTATTTAAATATAGAAAATTGAATTATTGATGAGATTTAATTAAATATTAAATGGAGATTCTGGAATATTTGAAAATTGAATATAAGGAATTGATTGATAATTGACTTTGTGAATTTCTAAAAATTATTTTTATATGTCATCAAGAATTGAATGATATTGATCAATTTGCAAGTGCAAGTGTGTGTAGTTGCAGGGTGATAGGTTGAAGGACAATAACAATATTGAAGTAGGATTGTTTAGCTGGATCAAATAGTAAGCTAGTTGGAATTTGGGTGCACACACCACAAAAGGCATGATGAATTGCATTTTAATCAAATTACATATATCAAATAACAAAATCTCCTAATTTGAATTGTTTCCTGGTGTTTGAAAATATATGCCTTGTAGATATAAAACTTGTCTATTTGAACTTTGTGTTTGAAGAAACGAAAGAAACTTCCTTTTTAAATATATATATAAATATATATATACAACTTCTCAAATATGAATTTAAGCTCCCTATTGTAAGTGTATATATATATATATATATACATGTATATAAATAAATTTTGAATATGTATACATATATATATATATATACATATATGTGTATATGCAATAGTAGACTGTATGGTAAATAAGAATGGAACTATTTAAATAAACACATAATATATATATATACACATATATATAATCGAATGCATATTTAAATTTAAATGTGTCAAATTAAATTTGATAACCAATAGAATTCTAATATTGAGATATTAATTATATCAAATAAGATTATGGTAGTATGGACTACCATGAAATTAATAGCAATATTTGAATGTGTAGTGGTTGGCAACAAGGCCATCATGCCTCTGCCAGAGGCATGAAAATTATAGATTGTTGTTTCCATTTTGAACACATAGGCAGTGCGGGCTAAAAAGCACCAGAAGAAGTGGGTCGTTGGGAAGGGAAAAATAGAGAAACTCATGGGAAAAATCTAGAGATAGCTTATTCAATTTCAATATTGAGGTAATTTGAACCTTGCAAAGAATATAGACTTGATTTTCTATCTTTCCTTCCTTATTATCGAATGATATCCTTTCATTTTGTATGTCGATTTGTTTATCATTTAACAGTAAATGCATTTAGATAAATTCCATGGCCTTGGTCCAAATGGCATGGCGGCGACAAGCGTGATTTTATTGGCCTATACTGTAAAGTATGAGTTCTTTTCTTTAGAAGCCATGTAGCTAGCTCTCTAAGCTAATCCAAGCCTTAAGATGTTTTGTTCAAGCTATTTTCCTTAAGATCGCACTCATGTGCAAGCCATACAATGGCCATCAAAATCTCTGTTCCATTCCACTATATATTATAATGAAGAAACTTTGTTGTGGGTCACTCAGTGATCCCATGAAGGAGGGTTTATAACCTTGTGTTTTATTTTCTCAAAGTCTTGTTTCCTCTTTAACGGTTGGCCAAGGCTCGAAGAGCTTTAAGATCCATTTCTTTAACTCTTTAGCTTTTAAAATGTGCCAGTATGGCTATCAAATTAAATATGATGAAAGTGTAAATGTTGCCATTATTCTTTGTACAAGATCGATTACAACCCAGGAGGATAAATACCCCTCTAAATACTGCATTTTCTTATATTTTATCCAAAACATGTTATCGAATGGGTCAATAGCAACAAGGGGGGGTTGTGTTGAATGCTTCTAAGCCTTGCAATGTATGTAGGCTATGTTTGGGTAAAGAGCTGACCTTGTTCGATGAGAATGGTGAAAATTAAATCCATGTTTGAATGCATACAAGGTCAGCATGTAGGATATCTCTGTAGGAATGGTATTAAAACAGTAAGGTACATGGGAAAATTTCTAAAATATTAATGATGTTTAGGAAAGAGGGTCTCGACTATTGGGGATTGGTTGACTCAGAGCAACCATAGTTTGTTGTAGTAGCCTATAGGGCATGAATATTATCTAAACATTAGTCATACTATCCTTATGTATGAAACGAGGCAATGTTTACTTGATTATTTTTTGTACAAGGTGAAAGAATCATTTTGTTTCTTCTATTTCACAGTGAACACATTCTTGTAAAGTGATCATTTCTCATGTGAATAGCTAGAGATTTCTAACAAAGAAAATGACAATATTTGATTTTACATGTGTATATGATTTGATGAAAAAATAATGTATGTTCTTTTGCATGCAACCCTGTTGGGTTTAAAAGTTATCTTGATAGCTAAAACAACATGATTTATAATTGTTTAAATGATGAATGCACATATGTGAGCAACTTGCTTATAACTGTTTAGTAGGAAACAACATTTCTTTTGTTGAAACAGTCAATGTACATATGCAAACAACTAGTTTTTCAACTGTTTAGTAGGAAACAATACTTGATTTTCTTAAATAGTGGATGTTCTTTAAGTAAACAACAAATGTTATAGAAACACAGTAGTGAAAAATGCTTAAATAGTATGTGAGAAAATGTTAGCATAAGATTTGTTTTGTTTTCTTTACTTGACAATGTTTAATGTCAATTAGAACACTATCTAAGACTGCAATTTGAATTAAAATGATTATTTTATAATGTATGCACAACCTTAAACATTAGTAAGTGCATATATGTGTATGCACATAGACCTCATCTATGTATATATACATACTTGTGACATACCTTCTTTTGTTTTTAATACTTTTCTTTTTAAAGGGAAAAATGCTTAAGATGATAAGTAGAAATTATTCATTGAATGACATGACTGAATGATGAATTTCTCTGTGAATCATAAATCTAATTTTAGTTAGAGTATGATTAGCATTTTGGAAGACATTTGTGAAAAAGTATTTTTAAATAATGGAATAGAACAGTGATACCTTAGTTGACTAGAGCATTTATGGATAAATGTTGCTAGAGGGTAGATAGTTGTTATAGTAGAAAGTTAGCTTCCGAGATGGGTGCCAAAATGGTGTTAGAGAGTATAGGTTTGCTTTACTAGAACCTATTGTTGGTTGTTGTTGCAACACACTTATTATGCTTGGCCAAGCAATATTATTCATCATGTATGCATGAATGAATTGTGTGATTTCACTCTTTTTCATTCCTATCATAGATCTTGCACTTTCTTTTCTATCATACAAATAGAAATTTCCTATTGATGTTTGGGCATGCACCAGATTCCACCTTGCAGGTTGTTCTCTTGCTAAACTTTTCATGTAGGGTTGGGCATTCTTCAAGTCAGAAGAATATCAGGGAAGTGTAAGCTTTGTGGTTGGGTGGTAAAGTGCTTCAACCATGTTTTTGTCCACCAGCAGAGGCGAGCATTGAAGAAAAACCTTAGTTTTTCACTAGACTATTATAGTCTATGTTGTACCTGATGTAAAAATCATTTATTTACTTGATGGAAAATGTACTATGTGATGGCATTGTGGCCTTAGGAGCCAAGCAAAACTAGATATTGTAATTTGAGTTTTGAAATGAATATAAGAATCTTTGACTCATTTTAAATGGACATGTGTAGCTATGATTGACTTTAGCCACTAATTATGTCTTTTTAAATTGGAGTATATTCATGTGTCATTTACAATAATATTAATTAATTAATACTTTGGAATGGGTTATTACAAAACATTAGGTTAGTAATTTTTGGATGTAAAGGCTTCCTAGTTGGATATCAAAGAACTTTTCTCATCAACTTAATTTATAATTTATGTATAAATGGATTCTTTCATGGTGTGGGTCTTTACTGAGACAACACATGAACTAGGGTTGACATTTTTGTTGTCTAAGTTTGATGGCATTCTTGGGATTGGTTATTGTTGATTGTATTGAAGGAGAGAGCTTCATATATGGGACATGATCAACACTCTCCTTCTTGGATTCTACATGTTACAACTTCCTCCAAGAAGATTACCCATGTTGTAGAAGTTTTAAGAGATGAAAGGGGCATGTGCTACATTTTGATGTCAAATCTTTGGTAATTATGGTTAGTTTCATTACATTCAAATTCTGAATTCTGGGAAATTATATACAACAAGTAGATTGATGGTTGTTTGGATAGTGAAATTAGCTCTCTTAGAAATTAACTAAAATATCTTGTATTGAAATATCTAGAAGGATTATTTTGATTAAAGAGGATTTTGTTGTTATTTTTCTAACAATAATTTTATAGTGCAACTGGCTTGCTATTTTTTATTCAAGATACAAATCATGATAAAAGTCAAGCACATACCAAGAAGATGGTACTCTACAAACCCTCAACCTCACTTAGTTTAGTCTACTTACATGGGGATATTAACATTTAATATATATTATTTGTTGTTTGTGAAGGAGAATCCTATGAGATCCAATATGGCAGTGGATCAATATCTAGTTTCTTAAGTAAAGATGATGTCACAGTTGGGAAACTTATTGTGAAACATCAAGTTAGTAATTTTTGGATGTTAAGGCTTCCCAATTAGTATCAAAGATCTTTTCTCATTAACTTAATTTGGAATTTATGTATAAATAAATTATTTCATGGTGCAAGTCTTTACTAAGACAACACATGAACCAGGGTTGACATTTTTGTTGTCTAAGTCTGATGGCATTCTTGGGCTTGGTTTCCAGGAAATTTTTGTTGATAATGTTGTTCCAGTCTAGTTAGTTTTGATAGCCTTCATTCTATAATGTCAACTTCATTCTATAATTTGAGTGTATCACCTTTCTTAAATTTTGAACAAGGTTTTGAAATCAAGGGTTCAATATGCATATTTCAGGGGGTGATCCCATAATAGTGGTTTACAATTTTTGGCCAAACTAGACATTGAATTTATTATTTTTAACTAAATCTTCACATTCGGGCACCTATAGCGGCTAAACTGTGAGGAATTTGAAGATGGTGAAAACTAGAGTCTCATCAAATTTTGTCTGTAGATTCTAAAAATATTTTTTCAAAATTTTTGGAATCATCAAATTGTACTTCTTTTTCCATCCTAGAAATAGATTTTTTCGAAAACAACATTTTTAAAAGTGGACCTTAAGTATAACACATAAATTTTTCCATGAAGGATAAAATTCTAATTCTAATTCTAATATTTTTCCTTAATCAAGTTTCAAAGTCAAATGAATTATAATTCGGAACGCATCAGATAAGTGAACTTTTTGTATATGTCAAAATTTAATTTAATTTTTGTTGGATCAAGGACTTCAATATCCGTGCACTCATATTTTTCAATTCTTTTTTGATAATCTTCTATTTTTCCACATGTGAAGAACAAAGAAATTCATTTTGAATAAAACCTATGTTTAATAAAACTTTAAAAAATAACATAACAAAACCAAAACATATTAAAATTATATTCATTGGATAGCTTGTTCTGATGAATACCATAATCATTTGAAATAAATTTTAAATGAATTCATTTGATCTCTCCAATCTAAATCAAAAGTGATTTTTATCAGCATTTTGATAGGTGTAAAGGAGACGATTTATAGGTATGGTTTAAGACTAGCGAGGTTCTATCCAAGGGGGTTTGATCTAAGGTGATTTGATCAAACCCTCTTCAATTGGAATCCTTAAAATGGAACTTTTTAAGGCTTAAATCATTATATTTTCTAAAAATATGTGATTTCAGCTAAAATTTGTTCCTCTCAGGAATTGTAAACCACTATTATGATAGCACCCCAGGCCTATGTTGAACAATCTATTTAAGGAATTTGTTGAAAAGCTACAATTTTTTAATTGATTTATCTTTCTGATGTGTTTGGTCTTACTTTTGTAAACTTGCAATAGACAATGCACTTTTATTCTTTATGAATTGAGACTAATAGTAGTTTTTTTGGTTGTATTGAGGCATAGCTTCATTCGTGATGGAAAAGGTAGCATTGTGATAGTTTCTTAAGCCATTCCAAATTATTACTTAATTAATATTATAGCTACAATATCAAGTTTTACTTGGCTCCTAAGGCCACAATGTCATTACATAGTACATTTTTCGTCAAGTACATAAATGAATTACATCAAGTTACATCATAGACTGTAATAGTTTGGTGAAAAACTATGGTTCTTCTTTAATGTTCATCTCCATTGGTGGATGAGAACATGGTTGAAGAACTTTACCACCCAACCATGAAGCTTACACTTCCCCAATATTCTTCTGGCTTGAAGAATTCCCAACCCTACACAAAAAATTTAGCAAGAGAACAACCTGCAAGGTGGAATTTGGTGTGTGCCCATACATCAACATGCAATTTCTATCTACAAATTAGAAAAGAAAGTGAAAGATCTATGCTAGGAATGACAAAGAGTGAAATCACAGAGTTCATTCATACATACATAATGAACTATATTGCTTGGCCAAGCATAATAAGCCTGTTGCAACAATAGAAAATGATAGGTTCTAGTAAATCAAACCTATACTCTCTGAACTCCATTTTAACACTCATCTTAGAAGGTAACTTTCTATAACAACAACTATCTACCCTCTAGCAACAACTACCCATAGGTGCTCTAGTCAACTAAGGTAGATCACTATTTTGTTCAAGTATTTAAAATATTCTTTCACAAATGTCTTCAAAAGAAGAAATAGAATAATAATCTATACTCTAAACATAAATTAGATTCTATGATTCATAGAGTATTTCAACAATCAATCATATCATTTGATGAGCCTAAAATATGCTCATAATTTGATGTTATGATAAACTTTTAAATGACTTTATTTTTGCTATTTCATGGCTGTTTAAACTTTGTTGAAACCTTTTGTGGGGATATCCTGTAGCAAGACACTTTTATATTCCTGCAACCTATTGTGTTAACTTGATTGCATTTATTGCCCTACTGACTCTCAAAAATGGCTGTTATATTGTCTACAGTTTTTGAATGGTGAAGTAGATTTAAAATGTGTGATTAATGAATAGATATCATGTATGTGCCATATACTTTTTTCTTGCGCATCTGTTACCTTTTGTTTCGCAGGTTGTTGAAGAATGATCGAGTTAAGCACAGCTGATCTCGGCCTTGCAGTAAAGTCCATTTCCTGCACGACTTTGAGGAAGCTCCGGCGAAGACTCTTTGACCGATACCGATTGGGGAAGATTTTTAATGATAAGTCAATCTGGAAATAGTGGAGCGCTAGATTCTCTTTGAATCAGGTTGAACACATAAATTCATTTATGAAGTTTGTTCCTTGATTCAGGGATACACTTTACTTCCACGACTTTCTTTGATGAAGTTAGTTAGTTAGTTGTTCTTCTGATTTAAAAATAAGATACTCCTCCCGCACGAGAGAGTAGAGAATGCATAGAAGAAAATAGATGATTTTAAAAGTAAGATAGAAATAGAGTAGCAGATATCATGTAAGAATTAGAATGATAATGAAAGACAAAATCTATTTGACCAGAAACAGAGTTTGCTGTTAGTTTTCACATCAACAAAGCAATGTATCTCAATCTGTTTTCATGAATAAAGATCGATGAAGTTCTGAGTCCAGCATCTGTGTAATCAGTAGATGCTTGCTAAGGGGGCCCACTTAGTAAGTATTTGTAGTTAATTAGTTAGATGTTCTTTTCTGTTGATATCTAGTTAGCTTTCGTCTTTGAAGTTTTTATACAAACTCAGTCTTATACTACTCCTATAGCATAGAGAGTCCATCCCTGTGACTGTTCCTGCAGCATAAGGCCAGTTCATGGTTTGTGCCTTAGTTGTAGCTGTTACGATTTCTATTTTAGTCAAGCATATTTGAGTTAAATAATTCTGCATTACCATTCTGTGGCTTAGATAGAATTTCTTTCCAGTATGCGTTTTTGCTAAGATTTGACCAAAACAAATTCCTAGTGCATATATTTTGCTGCGCCATTTAAAGTCTACGTCCCCTGGTTTGACAAGTAAAATGAACGTCCACAGAGAGATATTAGTCACCTGTCGGAATGTCCAATTCCCAGGGAAAGTTTTACTGTGATATTCATATCCTTTTGTGAGTGCGAGCCATTTTTGGCACCGTTGCCGGGGATGGCGTCTAACTAGGAGTCTGTCGAAGTCATTTTCAGTATTAGTTTAGTTTGATAGTCAAAAATTTTCAAAATATTTCAAGCCATTACTCACCGTATTGCATGCATAGAAGAAGAAGAGACGCACTGGGAAGATTCCTCCCTAAAAATTTGTTTATTGAACTACTATTTGACCCAGCTGATAACGAACCTGAGGAAGATCCATTCGCTCAGCTATTCCAGCACCTAGACATGGCAAATAATCCACCTAATAATCCACCTCCTGCATTTGAGTTTCCCATTGTTCCCCAACAAGATACTGACAATCTCAAAAACATCCCCTCTTCCTTGCTTCCAAAGTTTTATGGCCTGGTCACAGAATACCTAGAAACCTTTCTGTTTGAATTTGATGTCCTCTGTCGCAGTTATGACTACAACACAGACGCTCATAAACTGAAGCTATTTCCTTCCACTTTGAAGGAGGGAGCTCTCAGATGGTTCATGAGTCTGGGAAGAGCCATTGTAAATAGTTGGGCAGCCATGCAGACAAAATTCCTTGAAAAGTATAAGGAATATTGTAAGAATGCCAGCAAAGGTGATGACATATTTCGAATTCAGCGGAAGGAGGATGAAAGTCTGGAAGATTATATTTCCAGGTTTTTGTTTTCATTAAAAAGAAACTCAAACCATACTCTTAATGAGGACTCTTAGAAACTACTTTTTCTAAGGGGAATCAGTGATGCCTGTATTGACGCCCTGGACGTAATGGGAGGAGGTGATATAACTCAACTGCCCTGGGATGATATACAAAAAATTTGTCTTAACTACTCTCAAGCAATAGTTAAGAAAGGTCGAGGTCATCATGCTTCAGTGGGGAAGTCTTCTTCTGGTGGAGTTTCCTGGATGGAGATCACAAATCTGCTATCTGATTTCAAGCAGGACATCATCAATAATATGGCTACACAATTGGACACTATGCAAGCTCGGAAGAAACATGCAGAAGCTGAGGTAGTTTTGGCTGAGTTCTGTCCATACTGTAGACAAAAGAAATGTGATTGCAGATGCAAGATGGTGGCTAATTTGGAAGCTAGACAACTGCCTACTGACTTCAAACCAGTGGAAGGTGATGATGATCAAGTGTTCTTTGTTGCACAAAGGAGACCATGGGCCCAAAGGCAAGGTATGCCTCAAGACCCTTTAACTTTTGGTAATCCCTATTCTGGCTATAATAACCAATGGCAACAAGCATATGGACCACCACCACCATGGAATCCGCCTCAATCAAGTTGGCCTAATTATCAAACCCCACAATGGAAATCTCCTCAAGGAGGTTGGCAGCAGCCACAAGGGCAATGGACCCCACCTTCAGGAAATTGGTAACAAAATCCTCAATGGAGAGGTCCTCAACAATGGAAAAACTAGTCTCCTGGGTTCCTGCAGCCTCCACAGCCACAACAATAGGCCCTTATGCCGCCTCCTACAGCAACTACAACAAATCCTCCACCTCCAAAGTAGACGCCTATGTCGGCCCAGCTATTGCCTAATCCCAATAATAAGCAACAGCAGCAGCCTCAACAGCCTATGTATATTTCTGAAGCCAACCAATATCAAGCTTATGCCTTAAATGTTAATGACATCCATTTGAGGTCATGAACTACTTTACCTGCTCCCAAACCACCTCTGATTACAGAAATATCTGATTCTCCCCTTGAAGAATCTAATGCACCTGTTGTTTCCACTGAGCATATGCCTATACCCGATGCAGTTTCTACATAACCTATTTTTCAGAAACAAGATAAACCACCTTTCCCTCAGAGGTTGCAAAGTACTGAATCTAAACTCATGGAAGAACCCACTTTTGACATTCTAGATCAACTCAAGAATGTGCAAATTCAAATTCCTTTGTTTCAGGCTATTAAAGATGTTCCCATTTTTAGAAAAGATATTAAAGAAGTCTGTTTGAAGAAGCCTAGATGAAAGAAAAAGAATCCCCAAACAATTCATGTCTTAGGGAAATTGGCTGATATAATGTTGGGAAATGTAGTCATTCCAAAGTATATTGACCCTGGAAGCCCTGTAGTACAGATACATATAAATGGCCAAGTTGTAAAAAATGTTTTGATTGATTTAGGAGCTACCATTAATGTAATGACAAAGTATACTATGGATTCCTTGAATATTTCAAACATTAGGTCTACACCCACAGTTCTACAGCTTGCAGATAGCTCCACAGTCAAACCTGATGGGATGGTAGAAGATGTAATTGTCACTCTTGAATCTTGGGAGTATCCTACTAATTTCACAATATTATCTGTTAAGGCAACTTTAGGAGGGTATCCAGTTATCCTTGGTAGGCCATGGTTAGCAACTGCTGATGCTTTTATAGGATGTCGTTCTGGAGATATGACCATTTATGATGGGTAGTCCACAAAGAAATTGGCTTTGTATCTGCCTGCTAAACCTCAACCAGATTTGTCCCAACCTGTTTGGCCAGATGTGGGAGAAGAAACTGAGGAAGCCAATTCTTTGGCTCAATTAATGATGCTTCAAAATAATCCATTCTCTCAACTTCAAAGTGAAGATGCTTTGCTTTTTCAAATTCTGCAATTCAACCTTGATGCAGATAGTTTATCTGATCCAAGTGACAGTTATCATCAATGTTTCCTGCAGCAGCTAAATTCTGAGAGTTCACTGCCTAAACTTCCAGCAATTTTTCATAACTTGCTTCCACAAGAGGTACAAACATTACCTGTTGATTCTATGAGTAATCTCATTAAGCAGATAGAATTGTCTCCAGATCATTGTTTGAATGTTAATAGCAAGTTGTCACAGTCTCAAGAGGCTGACTTATTAAAAATGCTGCAAGAATAGCATAAAGCTTTTGCATGGGAGTATGGGGACATGCAAGGAATAGATCCTCGAGTTTGTACTCATAGGATATATATCAAAGAAGATTGTTTACCAGTAAGACAACCTTAGAGAAGAGTAAATCCAGCACTAAGAGAAATAGTGAAAAATGAACTTCAAAAGTTGCTTGATGCTGGTTTTATTTACCCAATTTCTGACAGCCAATGGGTTTCTCTATTAGTCATTGTCCCCAAGAAAGGAGGAAAATGGAGAGTATGTGTAGATTCTGACAGAGAGTTGAACAATGCCACTAAAAAAGATCACTTTCCATTACCTTTTGTCGACCAAGTACTAGACTCACTGTCTGGCAAAAGATATTTTCCTTCTTAGATAGTTACAGGGTATAATCAGATAAAAATTGCCCCTGAAGATCAAGACAAGACCACTTTTACCTGTCCATGGGGAACATTTGCTTATTCAGTCTTTCCTTTTGGCTATGCAATGCACCAGCCAACATTTCAAAGAGCGAGTAATTAGTATATTTGCTGATATATCTCATGAATGTATGGAGATTTATATGGATGATTTCACTACATATGGAGTCACATTTGAAGAAGCAGTAAATTTAGAAAAAGTATTAAAAAGGTGTAGAGAGCAAAATTTGTCTCTAAACAATGAAAAATGCTTTCTAATGATGGAAGAAGGTATTGTTCTAGGTCATCACATTTCAAAGAAGGGAATTCAGGTTGACCCTACTAAAATTGAAGTTATTCAGAATTTACAAACTCCTGCAAAACAAAAAGATGTTAGAAGTTTTCTTGGTCATGCAGGGTATTATAGAAGGTTTATAAAGGACTTTAGTAAAATTACCAGTCCACTTTATGCTTTGTTAACAAAGGATTCCCAATTTGAGTGGACCGAGGCCTGTGAAAAATCCTTCCTGCAGCTAAAGGACTTGCTTACTAAAGCCCCTGTTCTTCAAGGTCCAAAATGGAACCTTCCTTTTCATATACATACTGATGCATCTGATTTTGGTATAGGAGCAGTTTTAAGTCAAAAAAAAAATTCAATTGAGCATGCTATCTACTTTATCAGCAAAAACCTTCAATGTCCTGAGCTCAACTATACTGTTATAGAAAAAGAATTGCTTGCAGTAGTGTATGCTTTGAATAAATTTAGGCATTATGTCATAGGTTATCAGATATTTGTCCACACTGACCATGCAGCAATCAAGTACTTGATGAAAAAACCTGCCATTTCTGGTAGATTGGCAAGATGGCTCCTGTTGTTACAAGAATTTGATATCACAATCATTGACAAACCAGGGAGAGCTAATATTGTAGCTGATTTTTTATCAAGACTTCAATCAGCTGCATCTGAGGAACATGAGGTCATTGATGATAGATTTCTAGATGAACAATTGTTTTCCATTGCTGCACATACACCCTGGTATGCAGACATTGCTAATTATCTGGTAGCAAATAGAATACTAGCTCATTTTTCCCCAAAAGAAAAGAAGTTGTTGATAGAGAAAAGTTTTAACTTTACCTGGATTGCAAATTGTCTGTTTTATACTGGACCTGATCAAGTAATGCGAAGATGTGTAAGAGAAGATGAGACTTATAATATCTTGCATGCTTGCCATGATGAACCATGTGGGGGGCATTTTGCAACAAAAAGAACAGCAATAAAAGTTCTTACAACAGGGTATTACTGGCCAATATTACACAAGGATGTTGTGGCCTATACAAGGAAGTGTGATAGATGCCAACGTATGGGAAGACCAACTAAGTCAGATGAAATTCCACTATATCCACTGGTAATAGTCACCCCTTTTGATAAATGGGGGATGGATTTTGTGGGACCAATTGATCCACCATCAAACGGAAAGTCATACATTCTAGTTTGCACGGATTATGTCACAAAATGGGTTAAAGTAAAAGCTATGACTCATGCCCAAGATAACAAAGTTGCTAAATTTTTATATGAACAAATTTTCACCAGATTTGGAGTGCCCAGAGAACTTGTAACTGATCAAGGAGCTCAGTTTACGTCAAATCTAATAACTGCACTTATGAATGACTATAAGATCAAACATAGAAAGTCCATCCCCTATCATCCTCAAGCCAATGGTTAGGTAGAGGTGACAAACAGAGAAATTGAGGCGATCCTCACAAAGACAATGTAGATCCATAAGAAAGACTGGAGTAATAGACTTCCTGAAGTAGTTTGGGCTTACAGAACTACATGGAAAACAACAACTGGGTTTACACCTTTTGAGTTGCTCTATGGGAAAACAGCTATGTTACCCATTGAATTTGAACATAAAACTTTGAGGACAGCTCTTGAACTCAATATGGACTTATCCGAAGCACAGAAGGACCATCTCCTGCAGCTAAATGCTTTGGATGAAATGAGAAAAGCTGCCATGTAGCATACAGAAGTAATCCAACAGTAGAGAAAGAAATGGCATGATCAGCACATCAAAACTAGAAAATTTTCTTTTGGAGATTGGGCTCTGTTATATGATTCCAGGTATCAAGAAAACTAGGGTAAACTCACAACACGTTGGCTTGGCCCCTATGAAGTTGAAAATGTGTTTGACAATGGAGCTGTGCAGTTGGTCACAATCGATCCAATTCGTTTCAAATTGCTCGTCAATGGCCACCGACTCCGACTGTACCATAAACTAGTTTTCAAGGAAGACTTCATGAAGCAGTTCATTCAGGTTCCTCCCGCTACTCTTCCTGCAGCCGAAGGCTCTAGCCTTTCTCCTGCAGCATTCCCATAATTTTCAAAAAGCATGCCCATAATAAAGGTTTTCTTTTTAAGAAAACCCTTTTTCTCCATTTTTAATTATCGCCTCCATCTCACTTCTTTATCTTCCATCCATCCATCCCATCCATCCATTTCATTCGTACACTTTATCCGCCCATGTCACCCATCCACTTCATCCTTCATCCGTCTGCATCAACCTTAATTAAGATATCTTTCCCACTTGTCAATTCATGCAGCGCCGTCATCTTTCTTCACACGTACGTGCAACTACTAAAGGTACGCCATATCTTTTCTTATCGCATATTTGATTTATTTCATTCTATTCAATTACTACTATGCATGTACCGGTTATTATCCCCTGAATCTCTACCTGTTCTTTCGTACATGTGAGGACACATGTCATCTTTTAAGAAGGGGGCGGGGTAATCCATCTTTTAAAATCTGTCTTTTTGCCACTGCCATAACTACAAAATAATCTTTCTTTAATATTTTTCTGGTACGTTCCAAATGTGATTGCATGTCCTTCTTTAATACATCTTTTTCTTGCAAACCACGATTAAGACTACTTGTTTAAAAAGTTCATTTTTGGAAACAAAGAAAGAAATATGGCGGCATGACAGAGAAAAACTAGAACAGAAAGGGAAATAAAGAATTTGAATCTTCAGCAAGAAATTGAGTTAAGCCAGAAAAACTGCAAACATGGGTGGTCAGTTGGTGCGACATGAGCCTGTAGCTCATGAATTGTTATTGCAAGATCCGCAGATAGTCCACGCATTCAGCCTCTGTGGATGGTTAAATTATTTTTTGAGTTTAAATGATTTTGATAAGGAGGCTGCGGGAGAATTCTTGAGAACACTTTCTGAAGGGGAAGCCACTGTCTGGGGTCTAACAGTTGTTGCAACCGAAGATAGAATTGCTGAAGTAACCGAGCTCCCAGCCGTTGGAGAAAACTTTTCTTCAGATGCTGCAGCTGCAAGGGCTAAGTTTTCAATGCCTGCTGATGGACCTCTGGAAGTCTCCAAGCAAGGATGCAAGCGTGTGTCACTACCTTTTCCATATTCAGAGTATGCCACTTATATAATGAGGTATTTAACCTGTGAAGGCTGCTTTTCCTACCTGCATTCTCATCATTTTAAATTATTAAGCCATATAAGGCATGGGTTAGCTGTGAATGTTTCGAATTTCTTGTTAAAGTTTTTAGAGCAAAGTGCCCATGGGACTCAACATGGGAAAGATAACTCTGTCACTCATCATGGCCTTATTAAATTACTGATTGAGCGCTCTTTGAGAGACGTCTCACCTCTCTCCTGGCAACAATTTGTTGCCCAAAAGAGTTTGCAACCGCCACAACCCCCTAGGGTAATTACCCCACAGCCTCAAAGAAAGAAGGAATTGCATCTACCAGTGGAACAGGGCAAGGGTCATCTACTCCTGTAGCACCTGATCCTGTAGCCGTCACAGCTGAATCCCCTGCTAGGGTACAAACTAGGTCTACTACTAGGAGGGAGAAAGGAAAATCAAAAGCAGAAGGGTCCCCAAAATCTGACCCTCGTCCTCAAAAAAGGCAATGCTCCTCTCCTGCAGCGCCTTCCCCTGCAACAGTTTCTCCTACAGCAACAGCTGTTGATATTGTCAGCTCACCATCATCGTCTAGTAGGGCAGAGCCCCCTAAACAAACAAGAAAAAGAAAAACTACCGGAACACCTCCTGCAGCCACATCAGTACCAAGAAGGATTTCCACAAGGAAACAATATAGGACCTCCCCTGTTTCACCGCAACCTGAGGTGATTGTGATTTCAGAAGGGTCTGTTGAATCTGAATTTAATGTTTCTCGGAATGAATCTGAGAATGCTGCTCAGAGTTCGCTTGAAAAAGAACAAGTTGAGACAAAAGAAGCAGGACATAATGAGCATGAGTTTCCAAATCTTGATGATTTGGCTACTACTGCTATGCAATTCTTGGAGGAAGCACAGACTTCTCCACCGCAGCCACAAAAAGAATTTATCCTACAGCAAGAACAAGAGTAGGCTGAACAACTGAATGTACCTAGTGAAGTCATATTTCGTCCTGTAATCTATAAAGCCATTGTTGTGTATAGAAAGACCTTTTTAATTGAGTTTCTAGAATATGTTAAAAATAATTGGGAAACAGTTACACTATAAACTTTGACTTTCCGACACATAGCCTAGACTGACATGCAGCAAAGTCTGTGGGAAGTAGAAAAGAAGAAATTGAAAAAGAAAATTGAAAGTCAGAAACAAGAAATTGTTGAGTTGAAAGCAAAAATGGACGAAATGTTAAAGGTAACTGGTCAAATTATGGAGTGCAGACCGCCACCCAGAGTTTATGCTCTGTGTCTTAAAGAATGGTTTTTATGGTTTCAATTGATGAGAATTTCCAGAAACCAAGACCCTATAATTCATTATGCCAAAGAATTTTATGAAACATATCAAGCAGCCCCTAACTGGTTAAGGAATTCTCTGTGTGAATTCTATTTGCATGGCTTTTTAATACCATTTGAAACAGAATGGAATCCTCTTCTATACATTGGTGATATTCATTTGAGAGCATTTATGTCGTGGGCAGCAAATGAGGTGAATTATGGCAGGCAGTGGGAAACGTATGAGGAAGTTGAGAAAATAGAGTCTGTTCCATTACGCTCTCAAAGTTCAAACCCACATGCAATGTTGAAAGATTGGTTTGCTTTGACATATGGTATCAATAATGTTTCAGAATGAAAATATTTGACATCAGAAAGCAGGTATATGATGAATTCCAGGCACAACAATATTTTTTTTGGAGATTAGCATATACCAGAAATGAGAAAAGAT
Organism: Sequoia sempervirens; assembly: GCA_007258455.2. Taxonomy (NCBI): domain Eukaryota; kingdom Viridiplantae; phylum Streptophyta; class Pinopsida; order Cupressales; family Cupressaceae; genus Sequoia; species Sequoia sempervirens. The sequence continues at coordinate 9,580 of VDFB02278218.1, read as the reverse complement.
GGAAAAAATTAACTGTTGGGTTAAGAAAGTCAGAACCACATGGTCCCCTAAATTTTACAGCTGCACTCAAACGAACTAGCAGATATATTCAATTGGGACTTCAAACAAGATTTGAATTGTGGCTGCCACTGACATTCAGACCCCCTGTGCTAATGTGGCCCCTATATCCTCATCAGGCTACAAAGCTTAACAATGAATTAGAAGACAGAAGATATGAAAGGTGCCGAGACTTCAGAGGATTCTATTATAAGTTTGGACATCCATTCCAGAATCATATAGCCACTACTGACTTCAGATAAACCACCAGGAAAGTTAATGCTGGAGGACCAGCATTGGGCTAAGTAGGGGGCAGTGATGAGCCTAAAATATGCTCATAATTTGATGTTATGATAAACTTTTAAATGACTTTATTTTTGCTATTTCATGGCTGTTTAAACTTTGTTGAAACCTTTTGTGGGGATATCCTGTAGCAAGACACTTTTATATTCCTGTAACCTATTGCGTTGACTTGATTGCATTTATTGCCCTACTGACTCCCGAAAATGGCTGGTATATTGTCTACAGTTTTTGAATGGTGAAGTAGATTTAAAATGTGTGATTAATGAATAGATATCGTGTATGTGCCATATACCTTTTCTTGCGCATCTGTTACCTTTTGTTTCGTAGGTTGTTGAAGAATGATCGAGTCAAGCACAGCTGATCTCAGCCTTGCAGTAAAGTCCATTTCCTGCACGACTTTGAGGAAGCTCCGGTGAAGACTCTTTGACCGAAACCAATTAGGGAAGATTTTTAATGATAAGTCAATCTGGAAAGAGTGGAGCGCTAGATTCTCTCTGAATCAGGTTGAACACATAAATTCATTTATGAAGTTTGTTCCTTGATTCAGGGATACACTTTACTTCCACGACTTTCTTTGATGAAGTTAGTTAGTTAGTTGTTCTTCTGATTTAAAAATAAGATACTCCTCCTACGCGAGAGAGTAGAGAATGCATAGAAGAAAATAGATGATTTTAAAAGTAAGATAGAAATAGAGTAGCAGATATCATGTAAGAATTAGAATGATAATGAAAGACAGAATCTGTTTGACCAGAAATAGAGTTTGCTGTTAGTTTTCACATCAACAAAGCAATGTATCTCAATCTATTTTCATGAATAAAGATCGATGAAGTTCTGAGTCCAGCATCTGTGTAATCAGTAGATGCTTGCTAAGGGGGCCCACTTAGTAAGTATCTGTAGTTAATTAGTTAGATGTTCTTTTTTGCTGATATCTAGTTAGCTTTCGTCTTTGAAGTTTTTATACAAACTCAGTCTTATACTACTCCTGCAGCATAGAGAGTCCATCCCTGTGACTGTTCCTGCAGCATAAGGCTAGTTCATGGTTTGTGCCTTAGTTGTAGCTGTTACGATTTCTATTTTAGTCAAGCATATTTGAGTTAAATAATTCTGCATTACCATTCTGTGGTTTAGATAGAATTTCTTTCCAGTATGCGTTTTTGCTAAGATTTGACCAAAACAAATTCCTAGTGCATATATTTTGCTGCGCCATTTAAAGTCTACGTCTCCTGGTTTGACAAGTAAAATGAACGTCCACAGAGAGATATTAGTCACCTGTCGGAATGTCCAATTCCCAGGGAAAGTTTTACTGTGATATTCATATCCTTTTGTGAGTGCGAACCATCATTCTTATGACTATTTTCTACTTAACTTTTTAAGCATTTTTCTCTTTAAAAATGCGCTAAAAGCAAGAGAAGGTATGTCACAAGTATGTGTATGTACATAGACGAAGTCTATGTGCATACACATATATGTCGCTACTAATGTTAAAGTTTGTGCATACATTTTGAAATAATCATTATTCAGTTTGCAATCTTTAAATAATATTCTAATTGGTGTTTCTTTGTCAAAAGAAGGAAAACAAAACAAGTCTATGTTAATAGTTTCACACATATTGTTATAATGTTTTCACTACTGTGTTATTCTATCATTGTTGTTTACATAAGATAATTCACTGTTTGAACAAAATAAATACTGTTTCCTACAAAACAGTTATGAAACATGTTCACTTATGAACATTCACTGTTTAAACAAAATAAATATTGTTTCCTACTAAATAATTGTAAAGCTAGCTATTTTTATACGTACATTTATTGTTTGAACAAAAGAAATGTTGTTTCCTACTAAACATCTATGAAACATGTTGTTTTTAGTTATAAGAATAATTTTTTAACAAAACAAAGTTGTTTGTAAAAGAATATCCACTATTTACATCAACACAATTTTGTTTTAGATTAAATAGTTACATTTAAAGTCAAATATTGTTGTTTACTCTATTTTTTGTCCTCAGACTATTTACATACTAAATGATCACTTTACAAGTGAAATTTCATTGGTTAATATAGAACTAGTTTATATTATGGACTAAAATCTAACAAAACAAATTGTCCAATTTCAATCATAAGGACAAAATGTCTATTATCCAAATCTTGAACACTTTCATCATTGGAAATACAATGAGTGACTTAACTGATATGAAGCATACCAGGTTTGACATGTCTATCGATGTGTTTCTTGAGAAAATATTTCATTCTAAGAAAGCATAGAAGGTTTAAGTTCAACAATTAAAAATTCCCCTTTTAGGATGCAACAGAACAACTACGATTACTCAGGATCAACCAATCTCTATGATCATGTATCTTCTCCCTAAGCTTCAAAGATATATTTGAAATCACCCATTAGGTCTTACTGCTTTTACAATGCATGCTACAATATTATATATGTAGACTTTTGTCTGTATCATTATATATTCAAGGGTTAGCCATCGATACTAAGATCAACCCCAACATGGCTCAGTGTTTCTTCTATCATAAGAAAAAACCTTCCACCATTCTTACTGAATGGGGTTGACTACCCATTTAAAGGAAATATTCGCATATGCAAGGCTCTAAGAGCTTTGTACACAATCCCTATTACAAGTTTTGACCCTTTAGCAATAAGCTTAGAAACAATACAAATGAAATGCAAAGAATGCATACCCTCCCCATAGGATTGATTACATCCTCTTCAAGGAACATATTCACAAACAAAATAGTATATTGGAATAATTTATGATAGGCTACATAAGGTAAAGTATTTTTATGCAACAAAAAGGTGGAGGCGCAACCATTGGAGGAGGCTCTCGAGCCTCATTCTGGCTCTAAACATTATCCACAAAGGCTTTAAACTAGGGTAGTTTCCCATTGTGTAGGTCATAGGCCACGTGTACTACATGTGGTGGCAACAACATACATATAACTACTCACTCATTTGACTTCATGCCATTTGACATATAGAACAACGACATCTTTTCCTATGATGCCTTGAATACTCTTGAGAAAAATAAAGAATAAACTTCTAACAAAATTCAATAATAGAAGTAATGCTAAGTCATTTCAAGAATATGGGGATCAAATTACCTCCCAAATCGAACTATGATGTCATTCTTTCCTTAGATTTTTCCTGGCTTTTTGTTTGACCCTTTTCTTTTCAAATTTTCCCCCAATTTGTTGCCTCCTTCCCTGCTTTTTCACACAACTATCTTCCCCCAAAAGGATAAATACAATACATTATTTTTCATGCTTTTTTGGTGATACCATTACTATCGTGCCATCGCTAACTACCTCTAAATTTATATTATTGCCATAAAGGTGGTGATAGTCCACTTTCTTAGTGGACTGCCTTATGATATCTTCTTCATTTCAAATAGACTGATTTTAGAATATATCGGTTATAAATTTCAATTTGATATAAATTGAATATGCATATGTTTATATTATGTTTGTATTTCTATATATATATATAAATGGTTCCATTCTTATTTACCGTGTTTTCCAATATCAAGTATATACATATATATACATTTATATATATATGTATACATATATATATATATATACACATATATTCATGTATAATTTGTTTGTTTAGAATGGCTTATAAGTTCCATATATCATTATTTAAAACAAGGAACTTGAATTTTCATTTCGAGCATATATATATATACACACACACTAACAAAGAAATCTCCTTAACAATACTCATTTGTGGTGTTTGCACCCATATTCCAATTGGCTTACTATTTGATCTGGCTAAACAATCCTACTCCAATCGTGTTCTCACCCTTCAACTTGTCACACTACAACTGCACACACTTGCACTTGCAAATTGATCAACAACATTCAATTCTTGATGATATATAAAATAATTTCAAAAAATTCACAAATTCAACATCAGTCAACTCCTTCCATTCAATTTTCAAATATTCTAGAATCTCGATTTAATATTTAATTAAATATTATCAATAATTCAATTTTTTGTATTTAAATAAATATGCAATAAAATTGGGTTATGACAAGCACCATGTTGCTCATATCAAATGGCACATTGCATATAAAGGAGGATATATTCTAGGGTTATTGTTGACTACATTGAAAAAGAAAGCTTCATATATGGGACATGATCAACACCCTCATTATTGGATTCTACACATTCCAGCTTACTCTAGGAAGATTTCCCACATTGTAGAACTTTTAAGAGATGAAAGGGGCATTTGTTCACATTAAAGGGATCCAAGCATGCATTTCCATCATTGTAGAAGTTTTTGGGAGAAGTTTCTTTCTTATAGTCATTTCTGTGGATTGTAACTCATATTTTTCAATCTTGTGACTGAAAATAAAAATTGTAATACTCAATTTCTAAGCTATAACTAGAACACTTTTCTTTTATTAATAAAGTTAACTGATTTTTCCTTCTTTGATGGTTGTCTTATTAGGTGAAATTGATGATTGATGTGTAATTTGTGTTTTATGTTTAAATCCTCAAATATCAATCAATTAAAAAATGACTAAATATACTACAAATTGACGTTAATTAATAATTAAATTGAAAAAATATACTACCAATTAACAAAAATCAAAGAATAGTGAATAAATATGACTAAATGTATGACCAGTGAATAAAAATGACTAAATATACTACCAAATCAATCAAAACGATGATTAAAATTAATGACTAAATACACTACCAATCCACATAAATTAGTAAATAAAAATGACTAAATAAGTGATCATTTAACAATAATCAATGAACAAATATATCAATGAATAAAAAATGACTAAATAAGTGACCAGATTACAACAATCAATGACTAAATAAGTGACTAGTTAAATATATCAGTGAATAAAAAATGACTAAATAAGTGACCAAATTACAACAATCAATGACTAAATATAACAATGAATAAAAATGACTAAATAAATGACTAGATTACAATACTCAATGAATAAATCAATGACTAAAAACACTACCAAAATTGATCAATCAAAACAACCAATAAACGACTAAAAATGGTTTAGTCATCAATTTGGTCATGTTATAAATGACTAGCAATAAACTACTAATGGTCACATGACCATGTTTAGTCATTTACGAGCAGTTTTTAGTAGTTTTTTTAGTCATATATTGTTGTTTTTGTACTAGTGATCCTTAAATTCTTTCCAACATCTTCCCTCCATCTCTCAATTCATAAAATCTCCAATTCATCCATCCTCATGCACCCATGCCATTTCTATTGGTAGAAATTTAGATGTCAAACATAAATGCAAAAATTCATATACATCCAAGGATCAACATGTCCCCTCCAAAAGACATGTCAAAACAATGAAAAATCTCATCCAAAGAAAAAAAGATAAATCCAAAAGGCCACAAATTGCCATGAAGAAAAAATTAAAAAACCATGTGGATCCCAAAACTACTCACATAAGCAATACATCCCAAAGAACGTTTAAAATTAGTATCCAAACTTTCCAATACAAAGGATTCCTATAATCTTATGTCATCCTCTCCATCTAAACGCCCCCATCACCCAAATCCATTTTGGGCCCTTATGTTCTAAAATCTACTAGCCTAAATCACCCATCATCTCATCCATCTGCACTCCTCCATCTATATCTCAAAATGCAAAATCCATTTCTCCACAACTCCATCACCTTTCAAGATGTATTCCAATTTCAATCTTGCAAACATTCCCATCCAATCATCCACAAGTCTTTCATCAACCCATCCATTATCCAACACCTATTTTTCCATCCTTCTATCCCTTTCATCCAATAATTTGCATAGATCCATCTCCCTCTCCATATTCCCTTCCATTTCATCCCCCTTTCCATCATTCTACCAACGTCTATAAGCATACCTCCACTTGCCATGGTCCATGTAACACATCTTCAAGGGACATCATCCATGGAACTAGATGCTTGAGTCCTTCTTCCATCTCCTTATCATCCATTCAAATATCTTCCAAATCCATCTATCCACATCCTTATCCTCATCCTTTTCCATCTATGTACTATTCCAAAAATATAAAAATAAAAAATGAAAAAATGAAAAAAGTAAAGAGAAATCATTCATCCAATGGTGAAAACCACTTCTTGTGAAAACTTGGTCAAGTACCAGATGAAAATTTGGAAAATAATCATGTGTAATCCCTTATCTTGTTTCAGTCTACACTTGGGGGTAAGATCCATCCATGTTATCCTATCTACAACATCCTATTCATATGATCATTGGTTGTCCCAACAATAGATCCACCAAGGTTATTTTGGCCTTGTAGGTGTTGGAGAAACCTCTTATTTATTTTTTCATTCCTTGCAATTTAGATATATCATCACCTGGATCTTTATACCCTACTACATAACATCTATTTAATATCAAATTTGTAATTCTCTCCACATGCTAGCATAACAACACATCCCATCCATCTAATTTATTCTCCCATATTCAATCCCATTATCCCCATCAACCAGCTACCATTCTTAGCTAACCTAATTGTTACCCCTATCTACCCATCCCCATTGCTTTCTTCTTGCATTATACCATAAACAAAAAACACACTCCTTCAGTCCATCTATCATAATCATGTATTCCATATGTATTTAACTAAAATATGGTATCTTATAGTAGAGTTGTAAAACCCTAACCTAAATGTGTTCATGTATCATGGGTTTCACATATATGATTAGAATCCCAATATAGGAAAACTACACAATAGAACTATCCATACATCCATCTTACAAACACATCACACAATTAATCATATATTTTAATCCACATCCATTCATAAGTAACCAACATCGCTACATCATAACATAATATATATCCATCATAAATCATGCATACATCATAGATCCACAAAGTATACAAAATCATAATCATCCATAAAAGTATACATCATCAATAATTTTTATATACATCACCCCAAAAACAATTCTCATCTCATATATACATGTAAAAAAGTGGTACAATGTGTCAAAATTAGAGTAAAATGATGCTCAATGGATCTAGGATAAATATATAAAAATATTTGTCATATATACAAATGCGACACAAATATATAATCCCACAAATATGGATAGCTTTAGCTAGCAATATCATTTGGACCCCTAGGTAGTATGAAAAAAGAAATTTAAGAAGTTACATATAGAAATAGTATATCAAATAATTACTATATAGTTTAATTATATCAATTTTATATTAAATTTTTAAAAGTATTTATTATATTAATATATATATATAAATTAAATAAAATATATTTAAATTAATAATTAAACTAAATTAATAAATCCCAATTCTCCAATGACTTCTGATGCTCACCCACATAGCAACACAAATTCTAGGGTTTCAATCCCCTTCTTTAGTAGCTCCATCCTTTAATCCCACTTGTTTCTAGTGCATGGGAAATTAAACACTATCAAGGGCTTTGTGAAAGGATCTTGTGCCCCTACTATTTTGTATGGTTCCCATCCTTTGGAACCATCATTTTATCTTAATTCTAGGAGCTCTCAACTAATATCCTCCTTTCCTGAGGAACTAGTTTATTTCCTTATCTACCTGAACTAGTTCATTTCCTCCAAGAAATTAGATCATCCAAAGCTCAAGTCAATATTTTTTTTTTTCACACCATGGATGTGTATCTCCTTTAGAGAGGGGTATTTAGGTCCCTTGATACTTAAAAAATACTACTCATCAAGGAGCTACAAATTTGGATGATAGGGTTTCATATCTAGAAGCCCTAATGGATCGTGATTTAGCTAGATCATAAATAAATTTGGTGGTTAAGGTTTTCTCTAGCCCTAATTGCAAGTTAGATGGAAGGAATTTGACTAGAAGTTCAATAATTTTTTTAATTATTTGTTCGTGAAATTATAATGGATTTTGAGGTTACATAATAAGAGTAATACTTGATTGACCATGTTATGATTTACAAAACTATAAATTTTATTAGCCAAAATCAATAAAAATTTATGAGTTGATCTTCAAGAAGTGGAAGCATGATTCAAAGGATGAGATCAATATTTATACCTATGCATGGGTTTTTGAATTTTGGATCTTGAATCGATAAGAGAAAAAGGGTGAATTTTGAAGTCTACCTCATGGATCTAAGTGGAGATTTTTTGTGAATGAGACCATGGTATCCTTATTTTAGTCCTTAAAGTGACTCAATTTTCATTTCCCTTATTTGGGTTAGTCTTTCATATTTTCCTCTCAATACTATTAGACTATAGGGATGATATTTATTACTGACTCCTTAGGGAAATTTATATGTTTAGCCAATGAGGTGGCAAACAAAACATATAAAAAATTTCCCATTCTTGTGTGGAGATGGACCTCTCTTAATATTTCATTCAATAAATTTCATTGAAGGTCAAAGTAGAAATTGGATCTAATTAATGGATTTCAAGAAATAAAATTTTAGATCTAACACAAAAGATGTCTATTTGTGGGAATTTGAATTCTCAATGTAACAAAAAGGATTTCAAAATATTTGGTACAACTAGCCCAAGGGATTCTTTCAAAATCACATGGTAGGAGGAGTTGAAAACTCGTCATCATCTTATTGTTCCACATGATACAATTATCTTAGACCTTTGGTCTTCAAAAGATGAGAATGATATTGACATTCTAGGTAAGCAAAAGGCTCTTGAAACAATTTTAGATTCACAAGATTATTAGATAGATCTACTGAGCTCATAGCTATAAGAATACAACCTTCAATTCTGAATTTAAAAAAAATATTAAATGAACTTAAAAACTTCTCAAAATTATTTAATTATATAGTCAAGTAGGCACCTAAAATTGATTATTCACATTTGATCAATTTCTTGGAGAATGCTAAGATCTGAAAGCATGAAACAACCTTCCACTAGTGAAAAAAGTATGAGCACAATAGTATTTCTATCAATAGAAAAATGAGAATGTAAATATACAATAAGGAACCTTGATTATATAGGCAAGATGGATGAGGTGAGAAGGTAGGAGGCAATAACTAGCTACCCCTCCAAATTTGCAACACTTGTGAGCTCACTTGATAAGTGTGTGAGAAAGTGTAAAGTGTGCATGCAATAGGCATCTCAAGTGATTAGGACACATGTATCAATGCTATGAAATTGTGAGAAAAATTCCTAAAATTCCCTAAGTAGAGTCTTAACTAATGTGAATAGGAATCTCTTAGGTAGGCTAAAAGTTAACAAGTTCGATAGTCACTATT